>CP135538.1:1432794-1452197 GCA_032402905.1 Khaya senegalensis | reverse complement strand
GCTTCTGAGAGAGTTGAAGAAGGTGAAGATGTGTGTGATGTTCTAGTTGAATGGGAAGGAGATTTTATGATTCTAAGTCTAATGCGTAAGTTCTGCCACCTTCACTTATACAGGAAGACATTTTTTGTGATTGTGATGAGGAAAGGAGTGAAATTTGTTGCTCAATTACACTGTTTTCTGTTATGAAAGCAGAAGTTAGGACACCATTTCAGGATCTAGGAAGTTTGAATTTGAGAACTGAAATTCACCTTTCGGGGAGAACTGAAAGTGAGAGAGAATTTGGGGTCTACAATACAGCCCCAAATTCAGCTTAAATTCAAGTGAATTAAGATCTAAGACACCAAAACTAAAAGAAATTTGTAGATTCGAAAGAAAACCAAATTGAAGAATAATCTAGTAGAAGCAGAATTCAGAGAATTGCTTCGTTGAGATACATACCCAATTCCAAGAAAAGCTCAAAATTTACTGTTTGCTTAGAATTGGAGGAGGAAAGGGTCTCTTCTTTGTAACGAGTTGAAAAACCCTGAACCCTAAAAAGTTCACAATAAACCAAAAGGTTGTGCGATATAAAAAATAGAACGAGGGAAAAAGCCAAAAACTCAACGATTAAATTAGAGGGAAGAACAAGAAAGGAAACTGTAGAATCCGAGAAATACCCAGACAAGTAAGATTACAGATAGTTGGGGCAAAAGGAATTAGGAAAGTCTAAGAAAGGAAAGTTACCCAATTAGGAAAGGAAGAACTCACAGTATACAACAGCAAGAGCTGTAGCTACATGGAAACTAAAGACAAATAGAGAAACAAAAACAGGAAATGGAAAGGTTTAATTTTGTGCACAGTGAAGAAGTAGGTCACGAGGATGGATGAGACCGATAAAAGAAGAAGAGAGCTGAGAAATTCTAAAGATATAGGCAAAAGGCTATGGCAGGAGAGACTGCGAGAGACAGAGAAGAGGACAGAGAAAGGGACAGTTCTAGTTTTCTGCAGTTTGCTGGCTGCTGCTGTTGCAGGACCACTCATTTCTCACTCAGTGTCTCTGATTTTGCTCTCTATTATTGCTCGCTCGTGTCTTGGCTTCTAGCTCTAGCTAGTGACTTCAATTATTTTATATCTCCTATTCACTATATTGGCCTTCTTGCCCTCTTGGGATAATCAATACTATTTACATTGATTAAATAGAAAAATTAATATACAAAATGAATTATATTACAAATAATTTTGATTTCCATTCTTAATGAATAAAAGATCAAAAAAAAAAAAAAACCAAAGACATTTATAACATAACATGGCTATTTCATCTTTGTTGCTTTGTTTTCATACAAGTAGCAATTTTTCATTTCCTCAAAATTTATTTCTTCATAATTGTACTTCCTCAAATACCAAACAAAGGGACACTAGCTTAAAAAATATTCTTAAAAATTAATGATATATTTAATAAGTGATAAGATATAATTTAATGCACAAAAATCAGTAAAAATATAGGTGAAAATAATATAATTTCATTTAAATTTGGCTAATTTGTTGACATTAATATAGAGAGTCATATGGGTTACCTTCTCAAAACTTGAAATTCATAGGTAAGAGTTCGAAATTCAAGGATGAATTTGGCATCTTAGGCATTTATATCCTTTCATTTTTAGCCAAAAAAATATATCCTCTATTCATGTTCACAACAATTGACAACACCTTATCTTTAAATGTGTGAATAGGAAATTTTATAGCCTTTGAAATTGGATAAACATTTTAGAACTCAAAATTTCATGAGACAATGTACTCCATTCATTTTGTACACGAATTTTAACTTATTGTTCATATCATCATGATTTGTCATTAACAACACACCACAGGATAGATCAAGACAGAAGATAAATGAAAACATCAACTAAACCTTTGAACATCATTTCATCAATATTAAGATCTTCACGCAATGAAAGAAAGAAAATGACTGCAATATTATACCGATATTGCACACTATAACTTGTAATACTGAAACTCCATAACAATGATATTGGTGCTTGTTTGATATTATAGTCAAACATAAAAGGTATAAATTTGTTGTTATTATGTATAGTTTTCGAGAAATTTGTAAATATATAGATGGTATCAGGAACAAGCAAAAATTGTTAATTAAAGAGAACTTTGCAATTTCTATGGGAAAATTTTATGTATTTTCTTGGCAATATAAGATTGAAGGAAAAAAACCAACCATCCAATCTAACGGTCTGAGAAAGCATAGGGGTCATGAATTAATCAAGAAAGAGACATCCATTCCTTTGAACTGTTAAGTCATGCAAAATTCCAAAAGCAATGGCACATTCTTTCACAGATAGACAAGAGATGCAATCTGTAAAGGCTAATCTTCGCTGCCCACTTGGCCTAATCCTTCAGAAGAAAATGGACCCATGTCTCTTCAAATACATGAGCCAGGGTGCCCTCTGGACTGCCAGTTGGGGCACCATTTTTACTCATTCAACTAGGTAGTAACAAGTGAAAATTTGGGGACCATATTTTTTTGGGTCCTATCCTTTTATGATCTGAGTTATGGGTAATGCTAAAGAACATACTCTTTCAGGTTCATCTCCATGCTTTTTTGAACACATCATAATTTTTGAATTTTTGTGTCTTTGAGGTTAGGTTTTGTACCCTTTATTTGACCCATTTGAGTAGGATGTTGCGGTTAGGGCAATGGTTTGGACTTTGGACTCTTTTACTTATTTTCAAATGACATAAAACAAGATTTATATTCTAATATATATATAGAGTACTGATTTTATATTCAAGGTTCTACTAAGAGTTTAGATTATCACCATTATAATCCATCCTAGAAATCTTTTCACATATTCTGAGATTTTTTACTCCTATTATTAGAGGGAGATTTCTTCTCCAAAGAATCCACCAAGGATTGAACCCTAAAAGCGAGTTTGCCATTGGATTGTAGGTGGCAACTTGCCTTGTGTTCTAATGTTAGAAAGGTAATGAACAATGTATCTAGAGATGTCAATTCTAGCCATCAAGTTATATAAAAATCCAACCCTTGTACGCACTTGATCAACTTAGGTTACATTTGTTTGTTTGCTTCTCCTTTATTTATTTATTTTGTCTTAAATCCTAACAAGTCTCATTTGATTGAAGTCCTAATAGTTTAATTCTTGAACTTAAACATATCGTTTTTCTCCTCCTCTATGAATACAATCTGATATCACTTGAAGAAAGCATCTTGCCACCCCAAGTCTTTTTTCCTAAGGAAGCCATAAGACAAATGTCTGCATATGTGTGTGTTTATTGTGTGACTGCGATTCAAGACATTTCAATTTTTATCTAGGCAGCTCCTCAGAAATGCAACATCACAATATACAACAAATGAAAAGTTAAAGAATCGAATACAGGAATAGGAGAATAAAAGACACAGATCCATGAATAATGCAACACAAAAAGATTATAGCACGTAGAAACAGAATACACAGTGATGATACAAACAAAAAAGGGTTGTAGAAGCTGTATATTGTAAAAGAGTCAATTCTCACTGTTTGACAATCATGAAGTAATGCCACGAATCTATTTAAGCGGATGATGGAGCAGTCACTTGGTGCGAGGTAGAAGATTCTCTTCGGAGTTCCTTGACGACAGCAGTTAGAGCCTCAGGGTTAAAGCCCAAGTCACAAAGAGCAACGATTATCGAGAGACTGTCACGATCCAGCCCTGTATCAAGAATGTTTGACATGTGAAATGCAAGGTCTAAGGATTCTTTGGCAGTTCGTGCAGCCTCGGGATCCATATCTACAGAGAAGGGGAAAAAAAAAATCTTTCTTCAAATCATTTTCCCAGATTGACCTACATTACAGAATGAAACTATATATCACTCCAACTACGCAACTCTATGTTTAGTAAAAAGGAAGCAGACACATGCATATCAAACCCATATAGAACCGACATAGCAAGAACCTAAACCTACAGAGGAATTCTAAGGGACAATTTGTTAAGCAATTAGTAAGTAGCTGGACCAGAAAGGAAATTTCGGAGCCAAGAATCCCGCACTGATACGACAGTTTAGTTCCTAGGTCAAACAAACTTCCAACAAATTGTTTTCAATGCTCTCTGTAGAAGTAAGATTCTCTAGGCAAATCAAATAAAATTGAACATCAAACAAAGAACCCAGAATCAGAAAATTTTACTTTATCAACTCAACTGCAACATCAATGCAACAATAAGAAAATTCAAAACATGTGAATACAAGTATCAAAATAAAAAATCGCGTGCAATGCAAGTAGAAAAAAATTAAATAACAATTACTTTGAAGTTCAGGAAATAATGAAATACTACAATTCCAACTTAAATCGATTAAAGCACGGATGAAAACACTGAACAGTTGAAAACTACATGAAAAAAATCTGAAACGTACCGGTTCAAGATGAAAGAGATCAAGGAGATGTCAACCGAGAGCGCTCGAGAGAAATGACTAGTTAGTTAACCAATGGGGATACTTTTGTATTTTCAACTATTTGTTGGCGTTGAATTGTAAATTTCGCAGGGTATAGTGCAGTATTTTGGAAAACGGAGAAGGGATATTTGATATAAACCCCTACCATTGCATTGGGCCGCTTACACTTTGCTTTGGGAAAGTCATCAAGTGCCAAACGTTGATCGTATCGAAGTCCAATTGAAATCCAATCAGCTTTTAAGTATGCATATAATCTCTCCACCTTCTGCAAATGTTTTTTCTTGGTACTGAAAGTATAATGATTTTTAAAGCGCAGTTGTAAGACGGAAGCATTGAAGGTTAAATATAATGAAAAAACTAAAAAAATGCTTAAGCATTATGAAATATCAGCGTTTTTTCTTTAGCATTTTCAAACAAATTCGTCCTTTATTTTGGCGGTATACTAATGCAAGTTAGGATGGCCAGTTGAGTGAGTCCTTGTAGACTGCGTAAACTGTTGTGGTGCATGCGAAATGTTTGATGAAATGCTTGCGAGAGGTACTGCAAGGAGTTGCCGTGGCCCGTGTTATATTGAGTCCTTTTTGTTTTATTTATGTGAGGGAAAAAATAAAACCCTTTATAGGCGCAATACTTGAAATGATTCGGGGTGTAGACCTTTTAGCCTCTGTTTTTCATGATTATTGTTGTTTACAGTTATGGTTCCCATACAACATAGATTTTCATACTTTCTCATCAGTTTCACCACAGGATTTTATGAGTTGTTTGTGTTGCTTTGGCAGAGAGGTAGATTAGATACTAGATTGGGTTTTGTTTATGCGTTGAATTTCCAAGTTAGGATTAAAAAAAAGACTTTTTTCTAACTTTTGGGAGGTTCTAGGTTGTACTGAGGGCATCTTAGTAATTCTGAAAAATAAATGTTGAAAGCTCTACTTATGAAAGTTGCCCTTGGCATGGGTCAGCTATTTATTTTTCAGAATTACTAAGATGCCCTCAATACTAGCTTTTGATTCATGTTAAGTTTTGCGATGATTTTCCATACTCGAAGCAGTTTTGCTGTATCATTAACTATAATCTGTTATTTGACATCTTATCAGCTCTTTCTTGCTGGCCATCCAACAGAACCGGAGGGAGGGATGTTGATCTTCTAATTGTTGCTTCTCAATGGACAGGTGTTGCCTGTATCCAACAAGGTAAAACTCAGCATTGCCTTTGTATACTAATGCTTACTAGAGAGAGAATAATATGAAAGTATTACTTGATCGAGTTCAAATTTGCCCATTGGCGTTAGTCAAATTGTTTTCTGAAATATTTTTCATTTCTTTCTACTTTTTCTTGTATGTCACAGTGGAAATGGGCAGAAGGAAGGAATTGTACACCTGGAAAGAATTGGAAAATTGAATGAGCCCGAGAAACCAAAGTCCAAAGCTCATTATTTTGATGGATTGGTAATGCTTTCAAGGTATCATGTTAAAAACAATTTTGTAATATCTATGATTGCCCCAACAACCGATAATTTGTTGTCTCACAATTTCCATATCATTGGTAATAAGTTTGGAACTTGCTTTCTGGTTTCTCAGTGCTTTATCCAATGTTGGTCGCATGGCCGAAGCTGCCAAATATCTGCGTTTAGCTGCCGCTTATAATCCTGAATATAATGAACTATTTGAACAATTGGAAAATGACGATGCCGAGTTGGTCAGCGATCTCAGCAGCAGAAGGAAACGAGATCACTAACCTCTCTGCACCAGGTATACCAGAAAATTTTTTTTATGAGCTTCATTTCTTGGAATTTTTTTTTTTTTGTCATTCGTTTGTATTGTAAATTGAAATAAGCTTAGTTAGAAGTCTGTATAATAGCTGTTGTGCAATTTTGGTTGGAAAAGGGCAGTGAGAATTATATTCTCTTTTCCCTTGAAGAAGAGAAGGGAGAAAATGGACAAATAAGAAACCTATGACAGTTTTACTTGAGGAGGCGCTGTAGATGAAATAATTGTCTCGAAATTAATAATTGTATTCTTGACGTTTGACTTTATGTATGTTCAGAATTGAAGTTTTCTGGATTTTAGTTCACCATTCATAGTTTATCTTTCTCACATGACTCTGCCTAGAATCAAGAGATGAGTAGTCAAAGAAGCACAAAACTATTATGCGTTGTACCCTTAAACTGGAGCTTAAGCTTTTAGTTGTTGCAACCGAAATCAATACTACAAAACAAAATTTTAGCTTCCAAGAATTACAATACCCATTACTAGAACACAAATATATTGTCAAAATAAAGAAGAGATTCAGGAAAAAGTTCACGATGGATAACCACAAATACACAAATTGAACACTCAATTTTTATAGGAAAAATATATGTCCCCCTATAGCTATAGGTGAAGGAGAAGAAGAGATTTTGACTAGTTTCCCAGGAGAAATGCTCGGAAAGCTCCTATTTGCTCTCAAGATGTCTCTTTTCTTTTCTTTGTTTTGGCTTCAAGAATATTTAATGATAAGAGCAATTTTGCGATAATAAGTAAAAATGGAATAGTCATTTTATGTAATCAAATGAACTAGAAATCTTGGGAAAGAAAATTGTCCATGTAATGTCCCACACCAGAAAAACAACTGTGTTTAGCACTGCTCCTACCTCAAATTGTGAGGCTACTTGATAAGAATTGGAAATGGATTAACTACTAGGGTATCATGCTGAATTCCTTCACATGAACCGTCTACTATCTTCTTCACTCCCCGAGTTCAACTCAAAACCATTCATTTCCAAACAGATGGTTCATAATTCCCTCAACTTCAACCATCACATGCCTAAGAGTTCACATGGGGAAAACTAAAATATGAAATATAGGAAGAGTACATGTTGCCAAAAGACAGGTCAAATGTATAAACCAGTATTTTCCTAATACATTTTTAATTTTTACAGAAATCATTGGCACTCTGGTGCTTTCTCAGCTATTATTTATGTTCCTTTCTGAAAATATTCTTGTTTTTGTGCCAGTCTCTGAAAAGAAACAACAGTGAGAGAGAACACAAACAACAAAGCTATAATAGTAGAATTTAACAAGCTGCAGCTGCAATAACTGACCTTTTTATGCATAATATTCAATTCATTGCCTGGTGAACAAGAGGCCTGTGTGGTTTTGGAGCTGAATTACGGCAGACATTAGAATAAAAACATTAGAAAATAAATGAAGCAAATGCTCTATTCATTTTATGTTATAAAGTGTTTGTGAGATGATTTTGTTTCATGTTCTTTGCTTGGCTGCTTGCTTTTGATTTGCATGCATCAAATATTTTAAAAAATTAAAAATTAAAATAGAACTAATACATCTCTTCATGCTGCCATATGAAGTCATAATTGAGATAAAAAACTACATACCATTAGGGTTCCCTTGTTCATAAAAATTTCTGAAGAGAGAGACAGCTTCTGATGCCATTATTCCTCCTGTACATTTGAAACCTTTCCTCTCGGGAGTCTCGCCACTAACAAAAATAATAATTATGAAGAAAAATCAGGATGTGCTCAGTAAATTCAATTGCAGATGCCTAAAATACAAAGATGATTCTAAATGTTTGAGCTTGTAGATGAGACTACTGTTTAAGCTGTAAAAATGTCAGTAAGTCATGCATGCCCAATGAAGATTTATGCAAACCCCTTAATAGCTCTCATATCTCTATTTTAGAGACCTTAAATATACTAAATAATTTTTCCCATTAATCTGCATCTGTGCACAAATGAGAGTATTGAGACCCCCTTTTCCTTCATTAACATGAGTTTGTTGTGTTATGAATGCTTCTTCCAAGTTTTCACCTCCATTACCCTAAAGTTGCTAGGCTTTCTCCTAGATGGCAACCAAGAAAAATAGACAGCAATAGATGCAGCCCCAATCAAGCTTAGTAAGCTTCGAAGTTCAAACAGAAACATATACTTCAAGCTTTATATTATCACAGCCAGGACAGAAAAAATAAAAGGCTAAAAGGAGAAAAGTAATTCTTAAGCTAGAATTGCAGATATTTATTATATGACTAAAAAAAGGTTATATTTGATTAAGTTCAGAAATAAACCTATTGTGCAGCTCAGAGCAACTCAAATGCAGTGACAGTATTGATCCACACCCCCCGAATTTCTCATTTGTACATCCATAAAATACTTCCTTTATACCTAAAGAAGGGGTATAAGTTGCCTGGACATTAATAAGATAAACTGGATTTTTTTTTTTTACAAAAAAAGGGCTTTTCAATGTCACAAGTGAAAGAGTATAAGCATACCAAGAATTGATAAAGCAGCAGCACACATAATACATGGTTCACATGTTACATAAAGGCAGCATTTTGAGAATTTTTCAGCAACCTCTGACTGTGAGAGTCCGTCTTTCTGCCACTGGTCGAGAAGAAAATCAATAGCTTCCATTTCTGCATGTCTCGTAGCCTGCAGCAACAAAATTATAGTGAGAACCTATATATATATATATGTGTGTGTGTGTGTGTGTGTGTGTATGTATAACACCACACTCACAGGACCTGCCACGTAATGATACTAATCAAAGAATGTTGATACCAGCCTAGGAAAGTTAGAAGAAATGATCAATTCACAGTCTTACATTTCTTGTCTCGGTGGGTTTGTTTTGACCTGCTGCAATGACCTTCCCATCCTCCACAATCACACATCTAATGAATTAAAGTAGATCAAATGAGGAACGATGCGACCAAATTTTCATACTCTTGACATTAAGTATAAATGAAACTGTTTTTTCTTTCAATTTAAAAGAAACAAATGCCCGACATCATGCTAACCACTTAAGAGGTTGCTACAATGTTGACTATACAACTTGCATTAAACTTTGCAAAGAGGTGTTTTAAGTCAATTTACCCAAAAGACAATCCTCATGTCGAAATTGCACATTGATCTTTACAGGAGAGATCACAAATAACCTACCAACTGCCCAGAAGTTGATGCAGGAGCAGATGGCCCGAGTATCAGATTTGCTAAAATCACTACTGGATAGAGCATTAAGCAAATCGACACAAGGACAAACAGCTTCCAGTAAGTAATAATACTCAGGTTGTCAATCTAAGTTTATGCTCGAACTCAAGGTGGGCATCTGACTAGATAAACATATCAGCAAGACAATTTTACTTGAGCCCATACCAAGCAAATCCAAGACAGGTCCGGTGTCCACACAGCATCATGTCGTGCCCACGAACTGGATTTGGCCATGGGACTGAAACCTTTGGTGCCTGAACCAGCAGAAAGCCTAGAATGGGCCCAAGTAAACAAGTCATGCGATGTGGGGAAGAAAATCACAAGTTGTAAGAAAAGCTTGTGTGGTCAAATCTATAAGGCTAAAGTTTTCCGGTCAGGAATACTTGAACTTCACTAGTCAATGACGCTTTAATTACTAGATGCATTGTGCTAACAAGAAATTCTGAGAAAATTAATGTGTACAATTTGGACCTAGTTTCCACCAAGAATTTATGCAAAATAGTCAAAAGTTTACACAATAATAGGTAAACTTGTATTTCAGCAGAAAGGCAGACTCTCACAGTCAGAGGTTGCTGACTCTCAGCACTCAGCAGAAGGAATAATGCTGCCTAGCTTCTTTCAGCAGAAAGAATAATAGGTAAATGCACAATGAAAGTATTGTGAAGTGAACAATTTCAAACTCAAGTGATATGTAAAAGCTACAGACTGACGAATGTTTAGTGTAAGATGTGTCATTTAGAAAATGGCACAAATATGGAAACTTGCAATTCAAAATTCAATAAGATAAATATTCTGGAAGTATCATGCTGGAAAGCAATGACAAGATTAATTAGCATTGTACCCAACAGGCACTTCAAGGCAGTCCAAAGCAAGTTTTGCCTACCACAAGAGAAGGCAACCATCAGTCATGGAAACTAAGTAAATTCAGGCTGAAAAAGAGCAATATAAGAAATACCTGTAATGAGAATTATGTTAAACATGCAAAGTAACAAAATAACATGATATTTGAGTTGTTTTCAACAAAAATGACATTCCTCAGCAAGTGTGAAGCAATTAGTAGCATCTTTAGAATAGACCACTAACTAGTAATAGCCATGCTCAACAGTTCACGATATCTAGTTGATTGTACAATTACTATAGATTATAATCAGCTGTCCGCCCAACAGTTCAAAAATGAGCCCAACTTCAGCCTTCTCAAATTCTGTAAGTTACATTTATACAAGACTTGAGATTTCTCTTTAAGTTATCATCACAGGAATTCTTAACAACCTAATGTGCTTTTTGGGCATTTCAAGCTCTGTCATAAATTCGTAATATCATTTCAGAACTTCAAAAACTTGTGAACTAATTCAAGTGTCTGAAAGTCAAAGATCCCATTCAGAAGCATGAAAAATCAAAGGAAAAAGCCAGATCAAGCCAATGCATTACAGATACACCAAATTGTACACTCAGAAAGAATCACACAACCAATTAGAACTATTTGAAACCAGACAAACTATTTGAATTCTTAATCCTAAGAAAATCAAGGAAAATTAATTATCAATGAAAGTTCTAAAGAAGATTCAATGGAATTCCAGTGAAATTTGCAAAAAGATCTACAAGAAAAAAAAAATTTCTGCACTAGTTAGCAAGCACCTTGTTATATATAAATCATAAGATAAGTTATATATCTCGTTTCTAGTTAAAGTGAAGGTAATTGAAGTTGTTCCTATCAAACACAAGAAAAGCCCATAAAAGCATAAACACTCAACTAAAACAAGAAAAGCTCAAGTCGGAAGAAATTATAACTAAAAAAAGAAACAAAAAAACAAATCCATCACTTCCTTTGTCTAATTTATGTTTTTGTACAGGTATATGCATTACCTGTTGTATTGCAAGCTCCATAAATGCAATAGTATCAAGAGACCACTTGTCCCCACAAGAGGCCATCTATAAAGAACCACAAAAGGGAGGAATCACTTATAAAGAACATTAATCTATATGATACTGGTGCTAAACTTTGGCATAAATTTGGAATGAGTATTAACATTAATTACAATATTCAAGTTCATTAATCAATAATAATTTGTGAAAATTGCAAGGATTATGCATGTATGTTCGTTCTATTAGAGGCCTATAATTGATGCTTATAAAAGCATCCAAGTAACTACTGGAAAATCACAAGACTGTCAAACTATTAAGTATTGAACTCAGAACTTTTATGAGTGCAAACCAAGCCTGTAAATTTTGAGTTGCATTATAAAAACTATGATAAAAGACATGCTAAGAACTGTAACCATACATTGCAAGCATTCAATTTTCATTTTGTTAAGTTTCCTTAGCCACCAAATACCAGGGGAAAATAGACACACGCAACACACATATGTATGCCTATATTATAAGTTCATAAGCTCCCATAGAATTCATCTATGTCAATCTACTCAGTTTGGCTCAACCTAGAACCTCCCAAAAGCTAAAGAGTCTTTTTACTAATCCTAACTTGGAAATTCAACATACAAGCAAAACCCAATCTAGTATCTAATCTACCTCTCTGCCAAAGCAACACAAACAACTCATAAACTCTGTGTTGAAACTAATGAGAAAGTGCAGAAATCTATGTTGTATGGGAACCATAACTGTTAACAATAATCATGAAAAACAGAGGCTAAAGATCTACATCCGAATCATCTCAAGTAGTGCGCCTATAAGTTTTTTTTTTTTTTTTCGACATAAATAAAACAAAAAGGACTCAAAATAACACGGGCCACGGCAACTCCTCACAGTACCTCTCACGAGCATTTCATCAAACATTTTGCATACACCATAACAATTTACGCGGTCCTCAAAGACTCATTCAACTGGCCATCCCAACTTGCATTAGTTTACCGCCAAAATAAAGGACGAATTTGTTTGAAAATGCTAAAGAAAAAACGCTGATCT
The DNA here is from genome assembly GCA_032402905.1 of Khaya senegalensis. Classification (NCBI taxonomy): domain Eukaryota; kingdom Viridiplantae; phylum Streptophyta; class Magnoliopsida; order Sapindales; family Meliaceae; genus Khaya; species Khaya senegalensis. Next base: position 1,439,862 of record CP135538.1, on the reverse strand, counting down.
TTCATAATGCTTAAGCATTTTTTTAAAGTTTTTTCATTACTTAAACCTTCAATACTTCCGTCTTACAACTGCGATTTAAAAATCATTATACTTTCAGTACCAAGCCAAACATCAAAATACAAAAACATTTACAGAAGGTGGAGAGATTATATGCATACTTAGAAGCTGATTGGATTTCAACTGGACTTCGATACGATCAACGTTTGGCACTTGATGACTTTCTCAAAGCAAAGTGAAAGCGGCCCAATGCCATGGTAGGGGTTTATGTCAAACATCTCTTCTCCGTTTTCCAAAATACTGCACCATACCCCGCAAAATTTACAATTCTACGCCAACAAATAGTTGAAAATACAAAAGTATCCCCATTGCTTAACTAACTAGTCATTTCTCTCGATCGCTCTCGTCTGACGTCTCCTAGCTCTCTCTCATCTTGAATCGGTACGTTTCAGATTTTTTCATGGAGATTTCAGCTGTTCAGTGTTTTCATCTGTGTTTTGATCGATTTAAGCTGAAATTATAGTATTACATTATCACCTAAACTTCAAAGTAATTGTTTTTTTTTTCTACTTTGCGCGCGATTTTTTTTTTTTTTTGATACTTGTATTCACATGTTTTGAATTTTCTGATTTTTGCAATTGAGTCGATAAAGTAAAATATTCTGATTCTGGGTTCTTTGTTTGATGTTCAACATTATTTGATTTGCATAGAGAATCGTACTTCTGCAGAGAGCACGTGCGATAAGATTTACTTGTAGCATTGGAAACAATTTGTTGGAAGTTTGTTTGGTCCAACTGTCGTATCAGTTCTGGATTACTGGCTTCGGAATTTTCCTTCGTGGTCCAGCTGCTTACCAATTGCTTGACAAATTGTCCCTTAGAATCTCTTTGCAGGTTTAGGTGCTTGCTATGTCAGTTCTATAGGGGTTTAATATGAATGTGTCTGCTTTCTTTTTACTAAACTTAGAGTTGCGTAGTTGGAGTGATACATAGTTTCATTTTGTAATATAGATCAATCTGGGAAAATGATTTGAAGAAAGCCTTTTTTTTTCCTTCTCTGTAGATATGGATTCCGAGGCTGCACGAACTGCCAAGGAAACCTTAGACCTTGCATTTCACATGTCAAACATTCTTGATACAGGGCTGGATCGTCACAGTCTCTCGATCATCATTGCTCTTTGTGACTTGGGCGTTAATCCTGAGGCTCTAGCTGCTGTCGTCAAGGAACTCCGAAGAGAATCTTTTACCTCGCACCAAGTGACTACTCCATCATCCGCTTAAATAGGTTCGTGGTATTACTTCATTATTGTCAAACAGTGAGAATTGACTCTTTTACAATATTCAGTTTCTACAACCCTTTTTTGTTTGTATCATCACTGTGTATTCTGTTTCTACATGCTATAATCTTTTTGTGTTGTATTATTCATGGATCTGTGTCTTTTATTCTCCTATTCCTGTCTTTGATTCTTTAAATTTTCCTTTGTTATATATTGTGATGTTTCATTACTGAGGAGCTGCCTAGATAAAAATTGAAATGTCTTGAATCACAGTCACACAATAAACACACACATATGCAAATATTTGTCTTACGGCTTCCTTAGGAAAAAAGACTTGGGGGTGGCAAGATGCTTTCTTCAAGTGATATCAGATTGTCTTCATATACAAGGAGAAAAATGATATGTTTAAGTTTAAGAATTAAACTATTAGGACTTAAATCAAATGAGACTTGTTAGGATTTAAGACAAAATAAATAAATAAAGGAGAAGCAAACAAACAAATGTAACCTAAGTTGATCAAGTGTGTACAAGGGTTGGATTTTTATATAAACTTGATGGCTAGAATTCTAGATGCATCGTTTATTACCTTTCTAACATTAGAACACAAGGCGAGTTGCCACCTACAATCCACATGGGAAACTCACTTCTAGGGTTCGATCCTCGGTGGATCCTTTGGAGAAGAAATCTCCCTCTAATGACAGGAGTAAAAAATCTCAGAGTATGTGAGAAGATTTCTAGGATTGGTTATAATGGTGATAATCTAAACTCTGAGTAGAACCTTAACTATAAAATCAGTACTCTACGTAGATATTAGAATACAAATCTTGTTTTATGTCATTTGAAAATAAGTGAAAGAGTCCAAAGTCCAAACCTTTGCCCTAACCACAACATCCTACTCAAATGGGTCAAATAAAGGGCACAAAACCTAACCTCAAAGACTCAAAAGTGCAAAAATTATGATGTGTTCAAAAAGGCATGGAGATGAACCTGAAAGAGTATATTCTTTAGCATTACCCATAACTAAGATCATAAAAGGATAAGACACAAAAAAATATGGTCCCCAAATTTCCACATGTGACTACATAGTAGAACGAGCAAAAATGGTGCCCCTACTGGCAGTCCAGAGGGCACTCTGGCTCATATATTCGAAGAGAAATGTGTCCATGTGGGCAGCCAAGATTATTCTTTACAGATTGCATCTCTTGTCTATCTGTGAGAGAATACGCCGTTACTTTTGGAATTTTGCATGACTTAACATTTCAAAGGAATGGATGTCTCTTTCTTGATTAATTCATGACCTATATGCTTTCTTAAACCATTAGATTGGATGGTTGTTTTTTTCCTTCAATCTCATATTGCCAAGAAATGCCTAAAATTTTCCTTCAGAAATTGCCTAGTTCTCTTTAATTGACAATTTTTGCTTGTTCCTAATACCATCTATATATTTATAAATTTCTCAAAAACCGTACATAATAACAACAAATTTATACCATTTATGTTCAACTATAATATCAAACAAGCATCGATATCATTGTTATTATATTTCAGTGTTACAAGTTATAGTGAGCCTTATCGGTTTAATATTGTAGTCATTTTCTTTCTTTAATTCCGTGAAGATCTTAATATTGATGAAATGATGTTGAAAGATTTAGATGATTTTTTATTTATCTTCTGTCTTGCTCTATTCTGTGATGTGATGTCAATGATAAATCAGGATGATATGAAAACTAGGATAAAATTGGTGTACAAAAGGAATGAACTACATTGTCTCATGAAATTTCTAGTTCTAAAATGTTTATCCAATTTCAAAGGCTATAACATTTCCTAGTCACACATTTAAAGATAAGGTGTTGTCAGTTGTTGTGAACATGAATGGAGGATATACTTTTGTGGCCAAAAATGAAAGGATATGAATGCCTAAGATGCCTAATTCATCCTTAAATTTCAAACTCTTACCTATAAGTTTCAAGTTTTGAAAAGATAACCCATATGACTCTCTATGTTTATGTCAACAAGTTATCATCCAACTTTAATTAAAATTATATTATTTTCACCTATATTTTCACTGTTTTTTGTGCATTAAAGTATATCCTATCACTTATTAAATATATCATTAACTTTAATGATATTATTTAGTGTCCCTTTATTTGATATTTGAGAAAGTACAATTATGAAGAAATAAATGGAGAAATTTTGAGCATATGAACAATTGCCATTTGTATGAAAACAAAGCAACAAATATTATATAGCCATGTAATCCTACAAATGTCTGGGATATTTTAGGAGATTTCCAAAAATATCTAGAAAAAAAATAGCCTTAAATTCCAAAAAGTGCATTGGCACTTGCATTTTCTTCTTCTTCTTCATTATTATTATTATTATTATTATTATTATTATTATTATTATTATTCAAATTTTTTCCAGATCTAACATTGTCACTGTCATTGTCACAAAAGACAAAGTGAATTTTTGAAGTATTTATAGTAGAGACCCCTGTATTATTTCATAATTGAAAACCTTTTAACAAATAGAATAACATTTACAGAAGTGTCACATCACATTATTACCTATTCACCTTCTCTGTGTATCATACGAGAAATAATTATTAACTTTAATACGAAGAATTAAATTTATGACCAGAATCATTAAATTTACAATTCGGTATCAATAATTTGTTAAATAGTTAGCAATCAAACACTTACTTTCAAGAAAATAATTGCTAAACTCATTAGTAAAAATATGTAATTATTTGTAATTATTTATAAGAAAGAATAATAAATCGAAAATGAAAGGATGATAATGCAAAGGTAAGAAATTGTAATCAACATACAAAGCAAATGAAGCCTAAAAACAGCAACGTACGAGTGTCATATGCCACACACAAAAGAAACCAAAAAGGATCAAATCATTGCTCTTTCAGTGTTTTCCCTTGATGCCGTCCAAAACCCACCAACTCTTCTTCCCTCGGAGACACACACGAGAAAATCCGCCAACCAATAAAGGACGGACAGTCCACGTCAGCCCCAAGAAATCAAGGTTTACCAATCAGATTTTTCCATGTCAGCAGATAAGAACCCTCTACCCATAAAATCTGTGGGAAATTTTCAGGTGGTATGGGTGTCATACTAGGCGTAATCTAACCTGGGACCTCTCATGCTTGCCCATTATTAGCATTAGTATTAGGAGTTTTTGGGTTTCCGAAATTGTCCTTCATTAGGATGTTGGAATAACAGAATTGCCATTGGTTTTCTTTTCTTTTTTTTTTTTGGTTATATTTTATTCATTAAGAATGGAAATAAAAATTATTTTTAATATAATTCATTTTATATATTAAATTTTCTATTTAATCAATGTAAATATATTACCACAAGAGGGCACAGCGATTAAACAGTATAACAAGAAGGCTAATATAGTAAATAGGAGGTGTCAAATGATTGAAGTTGCTAGCTAAAGAACTAGTAGCTGAGACACGAGAGAGAGCAAAATCAGAGACACGGTGAGAAATGAGTGGTCCTACAACCAGCAGCAACCAGCAAACTGCAGAAAACTAGAACTGTCCCTTCCTCTGTTGTATTCCTCTATCTCCCACAGTCTCTCCTGCCATTTCCCTTTGCCTATATCTTCAGAATTTCTTCAAAGGGTGTTTTTCTTTTATCAGTCTCATCCATCCTCGTGACCTACTTCTTTTTCTCTGCACACAAAATTAAACCTTTCCATTTCCTCTTTTCATCTCTCTTTGCCTTTTGTTTCTGTGTAGCTACAGCAGTCATATACTGAGAGTTCTTCCTTCCCTTATTGGGTAACTATCCTTTCTTAGACTTTCCCAACTCCTTTTGCTCCAACTATCTATAATCTGTTCTTATCTGGGTATTTCTCGGATTCTGCAGTTTCCTTGTTTTGTAGACAGAAGAAAAGATTTTGGTAATAGGGTTTTGCTGGGTTTTTATATTTTTCAGGGTTCTAGGTTGTTCTTCCTTCTAATCTAATAGTTGAGTTTTTGGCTTTTTCCTCGATCTTTTTATTATATAGCACAACTTTTTGGTTTATTGTACACTTTTTAGGGTTGAGGGTTTTTCAACTCATTACAAAGAGGGGAGTCTTTCCACCTCCTCCAATTCAAAGCGTAAAGTAAATTTTGAGTTTTTCTTGAAATTGGGTGTTTATCTCTACGAAGCAATTCTCTGAAGTCTGCTTCTACTAGATTATTATTGAATTGGGTTTTCTGTCAAATCTACAAATTTCTCACGGTTTTGGTCTTTTAGATCTTATTTCACTTGAACTCAAGCTGTATTTGGGGCTATATTGTAGACCCTAAATTCTCTCTCAATTTCAGCTCTCCCCGAAAGGTGAATCCCAATTCTTCTGAATTCTCAAATTCAAACTTCCTAGATCCTGAAATGGTGTCCCAACTTTTTCTTTTATAACAGAAAACAGTGGAATTGGGCAACAAATTTTACTCCTTTCCTCGTCACAGTCACCAAAAATGTCTTCCTGTATAAGTGGTGGTGGCAGAACTTATGCGTTAGACTTAGAAATCATAAAATCTCCTTCCCATTCAACAAGAACATCACACACATCTTCACCTTCCTCAACTCTCTCAGAAGCAAGCAATTCCCCTCTAGCAATCTCGACTCGTAAAGCTCGAACCCCGAGAAAACGGCCCAATCAAACTTACAATGAAGCTGCCGCCCTTCTCTCCACAGTCTATCCCAACATCTTCTCCGCAAAACACTTAACCAATCCCAGCAAATTCACCAAGCCTCGCGAGCAATTCTTCGATGAATCCGCAGAATTGTTGTTGCCTTTTCGCGTTATTGACGACTCTGGCTTTCTGCTCCACCAACCAATCCAAGAAAAATCCAGATTCCCATTTGAGCAAAAAGTCACAAACTTTGTTGACAAGCCATGCCAGAGCAATGGTGAAGTTGATTTCCAAGGGAATTCAATGGAAATTTCCAGTGAGTTTCATGAAGATTTCGATGCCGAATCAATTCTCGACGAGGAAATTGAAGAGGGGATTGATAGTATAATGGGGAATTTGAGCGTTGAAAGTGAGGGAATCAATGAACCGAATGTCACTTGTCATGGCGGTCAAGTTCATAATTACTTGTACGGAAGTCCGATGGGAATGGGATTTGGCGGGAAACTGGATTTCGGATTCGGAATGAGAAACGGATTGAGAGCATTCCGACAGGTCGATGAAGGAAATTGGTGGAGTTTCCCCACAGTCGATGTCCTTCAAATCTCCCCAAAACTCAACAGCAGTAACAGCAATAATCACAGCAGCAACACCAATCGCAGCAACAAGAAAATTTCATCGGGGAAAAAGAAGAAGAAAGTTGAAAGGGAAAAACCGGCTGCAGCAGAAACAGAATCCAAGGTCTTGGAAATACCGAAAGAGAATTCAATTCCACAACCTAACAATTCCGGCGAGCTGCTATTGAGATTACAATACGATGATGTTTTGACCGCGTGGTCTGACCGTGGTTCGCCGTTTCTGGATGAAAGTTTGGCCTCCGACGTGCAAGGAAACGACGTCTCTGTATGTTTCTCATCTCCAGCCGGCAAATTAAAAACCCCGTTAAAGCTTAAACGGCTTCAAATTCTAGAAAATTATTTTTAAAAATAACAGGCCGATATTTTACACGTGTCGTAAAACTGTCAAGTCAGTTCAAATAATAAAATTATGGCTCACGCGAACTAATTATTTTTCTCTTTTTAGTTTTAAAAAAATCTTTTTTATTTTGTAGTTGAAAGGCCAACGTGTGGTGATATGAGCTGACAAGTTCAGCTTT
>CP135538.1:1385404-1427983 GCA_032402905.1 Khaya senegalensis | reverse complement strand
AGTAGAAAAAAAATAACAATTACTTTGAAGTTTAGGTGATAATGTAATACTACAATTTCAGCTTAAATCGATCAAAGCACAGATGAAAACACTGAGCAGCTAAAATCTCCATGAAAAAATCTGAAACGTACCGATTCAAGATGAGAGAGCTAGGAGACGTCAGACGAGAGCGACAGATAGAAATGACTAGTTAGTTAAGCAATGGGGATACTTTTGTATTTTCAACTATTTGTTGGTATAGAATTGTAAATTTCTCAGGGTATGCTGCAGTCCTTTGCGAAACGGAGAAGGGAAATTTGATATAAACCCCTACCAGAGCATTCGACCGCTTACACTTTGCTTTAAGAAATTCATCAAGTGTCAAACGTTGATCGTATCGAAGTCCAGTCGAAATCCAATCAGCTTTTAAGTATGCACATATTCTCTCCACTGTCTGCAAATGTTTTTTAATTTTGATGTTTGGCTTGGTACTGAAAGTATAATGATTTTTAAATCGCCGTTGTAAGACGGAAGTATTGAAGGTTAAATATAAATGAAAAAACTAAAAAAATGCCTAAGCATTATGAAATATAAGCGTTTTTGCTTTAGAATTTTCAAACAACGTTTTTTGGCGGTAAACTACTGCAAGTGGGGATGGCCAGTAGTGTGAGTCTTTGTAGACCGTGGAGATTGTTGTGGTGTATGCGAAGTGTTTGATGAAATGCTTGTGAGAGGTATTGTGAGGAGTTGCCGTGGCCCGTGTTACATTGAGTCCTTTTTGTTTTATTTACGTAGAACTATAGGCGTACCATTTGAAACGATCCAGGTATAGATATTTAGCCTCTGCTTTTCATGATTATCATTTGCCGTTATGGTTCCCATACAATATAGATTTCTGTACTTTCTGATCAGTTTCACTACAGGATTTTATGAGTTGTTTGTGTTGCTTTGGCAGAGAGGTAGACTAGATACTATATTGGTTTTTGTTTATATGTTGAATTTCCAAGTTATGTTTAGTAAAAAGACTCTTTTAAGTGTTGGGAGGTTCTAGGTTGAGCCAAACTGAGTTGATTGACATAGATGAATCCTATGAGAGCTTATGAACTTATAATGTAGGCATATGTATGTATGTTTGTTGTGTGTGTCTATTTTCCCCTGCTATTTGGTGGCCAAGGAAACTTAACAAAATGAAAATTGAATACTTGCATTGTATGGTTACAGTTCTCAGCACGTCTTTTATCAAAGTTTTTATTTTCTATATATGCAACTCTAAATTTACAGGCTAGGTTTGCACTCATAAAAGTTCTGAATTCAATACTTAATAGATTGATAGTCTTGTGATTTTCTAATAGTTACTTGGATGCTTTTATAAGCATCAATTATAGGCCTCTAATAGAACATCCATGCATAATTCTTACGAATTTCACAAATTATTATTGATTTATGAACTTGAACATTGTAATTGCCACTGAAAGATTTCTTCAGCATAAATCTAATGATTGTTGATAAGATTAGCTAATTTTTGGTTTTTCACTTAAGTGTTATAGTGAAAAAGTTAAGAAGATTAATGTTAATACTCTTTCCAAATTTATGCCAAAGCTTAGTACCAGTATCATATAGATTAATGTTCCTGTATTTGTTCTTTGTTAGTTATTCCACCATTTTTTGGTTCTTTATAGATGGCCTCTTCTGGGGACAATTGGTCTCCTGATACTCTTGCATTTATGGAGCTTGCAATACAACAGGTAGTGCATATACCTGCACAAAAAACATAAATTAGACAGAGGAAGTGATGAATTTGTCTCTTGGTTTTGTTTTTTATAATTTCTTCCAACTTGAGTTTTTCTTGTTTTAGTTGAGTATTTATACTTTTACGGTTTTATCTTGTATTTGATAGGAACAACTTCAATTACCTTCACTTTAACTAGAAACGAGATATATAACTGATCTTATGATTTATATATAGCAAGGTGCTTGCTAACCAGTGCAGAAATTTTATTTTTATTGTAGATCTTTCTGCAAATTTCACTGGAACTTCATTAAATCTTCTTTAGAACTTTGGTTGATAATTAATTTTCCTTGATTTTCTTGGGATTAAGTTTAAGTTTTCAAATAGGTTGTCTGGTTTCAAATAGTTCTAATTGCTTGTGTGATTCTTTCTGAGTGTACAACTTAGTGTATCAGTTATGCATTGGCTTGATCCGGTTATTTCCTTTGAATTTTCAAGCTTCTGAATTGGATTCTTCGAATTTCGGACTCTTGAATTAGTTCCTGAGTATTTGAAGTTCTAGAATGATATTACGAATTTATGATTGAGCTTGAAATACCCAAAAAGCACATTAGTTTGTTAAGAATTTCTGTGAGGGTAATTGTATTAATGTAAAATCTCAAGTCTTGTATTAATGTAACTTACAGAATTTGAGAAGGCTGAAGTTGGGCTCATTTTGAATTGTAGGGTGGACAGCTGATTATAATATATAGTAAGTGCACAATCAACTAGATATCATAGAGCCAAGCTGGGTGTGCATGCATTGTGCTTGGCTGTTACTAGTTAGTGGTCCATTCTACAGATGCTACTAATTGCTTCATACTTGCTGAGGAATGTCATTTCTGTTGAAACAACTCAAATATCATGTTTATTCTGTTACTTTGCATGTTTAACATAACTCTCATTACAGGTATTTCTTATAATCCTCTTTTTCAGCCTGAATTTATTTAGTTTCCATGACTGATGGTTGCCTTGTGGTAGGCAAAACTTGCTTTGGACTGCTTTGAAGTGCCTGTTGGGTAAAATGCTAATTGATCTTGTCATTGCTTTCCAATGCTTCTTCCAGAATATTTATCTTATTGAATTTTAAAATACGAGTTTCCATATCTTTGCCATTTTCTAATTGACATTTCTTGTTCTAAGCAGTTGGCAGTCTATAGCTCCTTCATATATTGTTTGAGTTTGAAGTTGTCCACTTCATCACACTTTCATTGTGTATTTACCTATTGTTCTTTCTGCTGAAAGGAGCTAGGTTGCACTGATTTCAAACTATTGTAAACTTAGATTATTTTGCAAAAATTCTTGGTGGAAACAAGGTCCAAATTATACGCATTAATTTTCTCAGAATTTCTGTGTTAGCATAATGGATCTAGTGATTAAGGCTTCATTGACTAGTGAAGTTCAAGTCCTCAAGACTGGAAAACTTTAGCCTTATAGGTTGACTATACGAGCTTTTCTTACAACTTGTGATTTTCTTCCCCGCATCATATGACTTGTTTACTTGGGTCCATTCTAGGCTTTCTGCTGGTTCAGGCACCAACGGTTTCAGTCCCATGGCCAAATCCAGTTCGTGGGCAGTATGTGATGCTGTGTGGACACTGGAGCTGTCTTGGATTTGCTTGGTATGGGATCATGTAAAGTTGTCATGCTGATATGTTTATCTAGTCTGATGCCTGCCTTGAGTTCAAGCATAAACTTAGATTGCCGACCTGTGTGTTATTGCTTTACTGGAAGCTGTTTGTCCTTGTGTTGGCTTGCCTAATGCTCCATCCAGTAGTGATTTTAGCAAATCTGATACTCAGACCATCTGCTCCTGCATCAACTTCGGGGCAGTTGGTAAGTTATTTGTGCAAAGATCAATGTGCAATTTCGACATGAGGAATTGTCTATTGGGTAAACTGACTTAAAAAACAACTCTTTGCAAAGTATAATATAAGTTATAGTCAACATTGTAGCAACCTCTGAGTGGCTGTTAGCATGATACCGGACATTTTGTTTCTTTTAAATTGAAAGAAAAAACAGTTTCATTTATACTTAATGTTAAGGGTATGAAAATTTGGCAGAATCGTTCCTCATTTGATCTACTTTAATTTGTTAGATGTGCGATTGTGGAGGATGGGAAGGTCATTGCAGCAGGCCGAAACAAGCCCACTGAGACCAGGAATGTAAGTATGTGATTTCATCGGTTCTTCTAACTTTCCTATTTTGGTAACAATATTCTTTGATTAGTATCATTACTTGGCAGGTCCTGTGAGTGTGTGTGGGTGTTTTACACACACACACATGCACACGTATAGCCTCTCACTATAATTTTCTTGCTGCAGGCCACGAGACATGCAGAAATGGAGGTTATTGATATTCTTGTGAACCAGTGGCAGAAACACGGACTCTCACAGTCAGAGGCTGCTGAAAAATTCTCAAACTGCTGCCTTTATGTAACATGTGAACCGTGTATTATGTGTGCTGCTGCGTTATCAATTCTTGGTATGCTTATCCTCTTTTACTTGTAACATCGAAAAGCCGCGCCATTCCCCCTTTATTTATTTATTTTTTTTCCAGTTTATCTTATTAACTTCAAAGGTGACTTATGCCCCTTCTTTAGGTATAAAGGCAGAATATTATGGATGTGCAAATGAGAAATTCGGAGGGTGCGGATCAATATTGTCACTGCATTTGAGTAGCTCTGAGCTGCACAATAGGTTTATTTATGAACTCAATCAAATACAATTTTTTTTTTAAGTCATGTAATAAATATCTGCAATTCTACCTTAAGAATTACTTTTCTGCCTTTAGCCTTTTACTTTTTCTGTCCTGGGCATGATAATATAAAGCTTGAAAGTATGTGTTTCTATTTGAACTTCGAAGCTTACCAAGCTTGATTGCGGCTGCATCTATTGCTATCTATTTTTCTTGGCCGCCATCTAGGAGAGAGCCAACCGATTTTAGTGTCATGGAGGTGAAAACTTGGAAGAAGCATTCCCAACACAACCATCTCTTCTTAATGAAGGAAAAAGGGGTCTCAATACTCTTGTTTGTGCACAGGTGCAGATTAATGGCGGGAAAATTATATTGTATGTTTAAGGTTTCTAAAATAGAGAAACGAAAGCTATTAAGGGGGTTTCATAAATCTTGACCGGGGCATGCATGTCTCGTGGACATTTTTACAGCTTAAAACAGTTGTCTTATCTACAAGTTACAAGCATTTAGAATCATCCTTATATTTAGACATCTGCAATTTGAATTTAGTGAGCTGTTCCTGATTTTTCTTCTTAATTATTCTAATATTTTGTTAGTGGGGAGACTCCCGAAAGGAGAGGTTTCAAATAGACAGGAGGAATAATGACATCAGAAGCTGTGTCTCTCTTCAGAAATTTTTATGAACAAGGGAACCCTAATGGTAAGTAGTTTTTTTTTTTATCTCAATTCTGACTTCATACGGCAGCATGAGGAGAGCTTTTAGTTCTATTTTAATTTTTAATATTTTAAAATATTTTATGTATGCATATCAAGAGCAAGCGGCCAAGCAAAGAACATGAAACAAAAAATCCATCTTACATACACTTTTACCACAAAATGAATAGATCATTTCTGATGTTTTTATTCTAATGTCTTCCGTAATTCAGCTCCAAAACCGCACAGGCCTCTTGCTTACCAGGGAATGAATCGAATATCATAAATACAAAAGTCAGTTATTGCGGCTGCAACTTATATTATAGCTTTGTTGTTTGTGTTCTCTCTCATTGTTTTTTCCTTTACGGAGACTGGTACAAAAAACAAGAATATTTTCAGAAAGGAACATAAATGCGTTTACATTTGATCTGTCTTTTGCCAATGTCTACTCTTCCTATATTTCATAATTTTAGTTAATCCCCATGTGAACTCTCAGGCATGTGATGGTCGGAGTTGAGGGAATTATGAAGCATCTGTTTGGGAATGAATGGTTTTGTGTTGAATTTGGGGACTGCAGAAGACAGTAGACGGTTCATGCGAAGGAGTTCAGCATGATACCCTAGTTGTTCATCAATTACCCATTCTTATCAAGTAGCCTCATAATTTGAGGTAAGAGCAGTGCTAAACACAGTTGTTATTTTGGTGTCACAATACACAGACAGTTTTCTTTCCCAAGATTTCTAGTTCATTTGATTACATAAAAAAGACCATTCCATTTTTACTTATTATCAGAAAATCGATCTTATCATAAAATATTCCTGAAGCCAAAACAAAGAAATGAAAAAGAGACATCTTCAAAGGAAATAGGAGCTTTCCGAGCATTTCTCCTGGGAAACTAGTCAAAATCTCTTCTCCTCCTCCATCTGTGGATTACAGGGATATATATTTTTTCTGATAAATATTGAGCATTCAATTTGTGTATTCATGGCCACTCATCTTGAACTTTTTACTGCATTTACATCATCTCTTCCAATCCTCTAATCTTTATTTTCACAGTAAATTTGTGTTCTAGTGATGAGTGTTGTAATTCTTGGAAGCTAAAAAGTTGATTTGTAGTATTGATTTCGGTTGCAACAACAAAAGCTTAAGCTCCAGTTTAAGGGTACAACGCATAACGGTTTTGTGCTTGTTTGACTACTCATCTCTTGATTCTAGGGTTCTTTGTGTTGTTGACTAAGCTAAAATGTGTGAAACACAAACTATGAATGGTTAAATAAATCAAGAAAACTTCAATTCTGAACATACCTTAAGTCAAAGGTCAAGAATACAATTATTAATTTCGTAATAATTATTTCATCTACTACATCTCCCCAGTAAAACTGTCACCAGCTTCTTATTTGTCCATTTTCTCCTTTCTCTTCTTCGAGGAAAAGAGAATATAATTCTTACTGTCCTTTTCCAACTAAAATTGCACAACAGCTACTATATAAACTTCCAAGCTTATTTCAATGTATGATACAAATGACTGACCCCAAAAAAATATATATGTATTCAAGAAATGAAGCTCATAAAAAAAATTCTAGTATACCTGGTGCAAAGAAGTTAATAATCTCGTCTCCTACTGCTGCTGATATCTCTGACAAACTCATCATCATCATTTTCCAATTGTTCCAACAGTTCATTATATTCAGGATTATAAGCTGCAGCTAAGCGCAGGTATTTGGCAGCTTCAGTCTTGCGACCAACATTGGATAAAGCACTGAGAAACCAGAAAGCAAGTTCCAAACTTATTATGAATGATATTGAAATTGTGAGATAACCAATTACCCGAGGGGTAATTATAGATATTACAAAATTGTTTTTAACATCATACCTTGAAAGCATCACCAATCCATCAAAATAATGAGCTTTGGACCTTGGTTCCTCAGGCTCATTCAAGTTTCCAATTCTTTCGAGGTGTACAATTCCTTCTGCCCATTTCCCCTGTGACACAACAGAGAAAGTAGAAAGAAATGAAAAATATTTCAGAAAAGAATTTTACTAATGCCAACAGGCAGTTCTTCACTGGGTCCTAAATTGGAACTCAATCATGTATACTTTCATATTATAGTCTTTCTAGTAAGTATACAAAAGCAGTGCTGAGTTTTACCTGTTGTATATAGGCAACACCTGTCCATTGAGAAGCAACAATTAGAAGATCAACATCCTCTGGTTCTGTTGGATGGCCAGCAAGAAAGAGCTGATGAGATGTCAAAGAACAGCTTACAGTTAATCATACGGCAAAACTGCTTTGAGTAAGAAAAATCACTTGCAAAAATTAGCATGAATCAAAAGCTAGTAATGAGGGCATCTTAATAATTCTGAAAAATAAATGTTTCCAAAAACAAGTACACAGCAAATACTCATTTAGTTTAAACACATTGGATGATGGCTCTCCCCAAGATGACAGAACGGTGTTATTCAAAATTCTGCAACAATAGTAGATCACATACAAAGTTCCACATTTATATAGACCTCTAGCAATAGTTGATCAAGATACACGAGTTCCACTTTCATATAAACCCAGCTTTAAATAATATGCATGCAAATATGATAAACTGGAAGTAACTAAATCAAACTTCAACTCATCAAAGTGTCAATTTTTACCTTGGAGATAGCACGCTCTAAATATTCAACAGCTTCTGGCAGAAGTCCCTTTTGCAAATGAGTCTGCCCCATAACAATCAAAGCGTTTATGTAATCAGGATCTTTATCGAGAGCGAGTCTGTAATCAAATGTTAATCATTTAATGTAACAATGATAGGTCAAGAGATGAGATGGCCAAATACTTAAAATCAAAAATAAAATCACAGAACACGGCAGGGAAGGAAACGAGAGAGCAAGAAATGCAATTACTGTAACAAAGGGATTGCTCTTTCTTTCTGCCCTTTCGACAAGTATTGGACTGAGAGCTGTGCAGATTCCAACAACAAAGATGTAAGACAATTTGAAACACAACCCTTCTTTTCAAATAATTGATAGGTTCTTAGTTTTAGCCACTCACAGCAAGCAGTTCTTTAGGAGTTAGGTCTTTCACAGAAATTTTCCGTTGCTTTGGAGGAGAAACCAAATTTGTTTCAGTATCAATTTCTCCAGATTTTGCAGCTACTGCCGGGACGTCCTTGTCTGGTAACCCTAACTTTGAGCGAATAGCAGGATGTTTGAGAGATAATTGCTGCAAAGTTGATTGTGATGTGTGAGATAATTAAAAACTTGTATTCCAACTCTTGTTTACATGCTAAAATCAACTTTCTCAAAACTGAAAACTGGTGATAGAAATTAAAGTTTTAATAACGATGGAAATCTTAGAGTGCTATGAAGAACAGAATACAAGCAAATTAATAAAATTCAGAACCGTGAAATAGAGACCAACCAATTAAAATGAATCAAAATCAAATGCTCCAAAACATTTTGGCATTTTTCATAAAATTCAAGCAGTGATATTCATGATTAAATTAAATTAAGCATATACATATTGGAGTTTATCTCTTCCTTTCTTTCGTTTTCTTCTTTATTCCATTTTAAAAGAATATTAGTCTGCAAGCCGGTACTACATCTCATCTACAGGAAACAAATTGATCCAACTATACCTTCATCAAAATGCATCCCATTTATCAATAGCCACACCACAGCTCAACAAATGAGAAAAAGATGGAATGCAAAAGAAAGAACAGCAACAACAAAAAAAAGAAATTGTGATACAGCATTTTCTGAAAGCAACACAGAAGAACAAATTCAAGCCAGAAAAGCGAATTGCATTGTTACCTGAATGACACTGAATGAGCTATTAGTAACCCAATAAACCAGACTTCCCTGCAAATAGAGGCAGAAAATTGGTGATTGTGGCTAAGCACCAGGTCAGGCAAATTTCAATGTTACAGCAACAAGAAAAAGAAATTAAAATTAACTTGATAGCAGTGTCTTTACAATGCAATTCAAACCTCTGTTGACAAAGCAGTAGTAGTTCTCATACAGAGATTACATCAAAAGGTCACAGACACTATCAGTGCCCATGTACCTTTGCCCACTACATAGAGGAATAAGAATACCAGATTAAGTTATGTTACTTACATATACCACTTTCTTTGAAGTGGTTCTGTAAAATTTAGTTGTGTGAAATTTATTAGGTTTGTCTCTGTTCCACAATTTTAACCATGCAACTCAATTGCTCCACAGTTTACTGTGCAACTGCTTTGTTGAAGCCATGACTTCAACACTTAAGAGGTTTCTTAACTTAACTTCTTATAATAATAAAAATCATTGAAACATGAAACTTGTAACTATGTAATTTAGTTTGAAAGTATCCCCGAGACTTCCAGTTATGTCCAACCCCATTCATTTCACCCTAATACAAACATAAGATTGCTTTACTTGAGATGGAAGCATTTACAAGGAAGACCACTAACTTACGCATTTATTTAATAATTTCATTTGATGGTAACAAAGTGAAAATTTTAAGTCAGGATATGGTAGCTGCATTTCCTAGACTTTAGCAACAGTATCCAGGACACAAGGAGGTTTCATACTAAAACTCACAAAAGAACCAAGCTGCATGTGCTTGTGCAGACACATCCAAAAGGAGCAATGTTGGGTGTTAATTATTACACAGATGGGTAGAAGGTAGTTGCCACATTTATGTTATCTATTTTCCTTCATAGCTGACCCATAGAAAACTAGACCGAAAATAAATAAAAATTAGTATATATCTACAGTCCTACAAGCAACAGCTTCTCAGAAAACTAATTATTCAGCTGGGCTCTTCACAACTTGAGGAAGAAACGAACAAAAAATCATTCTCTTGAAATAAGAATGCTCGGTGATATTTAAACACAGCTATTCTGTGATGAGAGCCAAAAAAGATCATCAATCTTAGAGTTTAGATGCAGTTGTATCATTTCCTATCAACTTAAGCCTTTGAGATTAATTACTCAATCTGGTACTTTAACTGTTTTGGGCTAACATCCTATATTTGGATGTGTTCTTGGATAACTTTGCTTTGTTAGACAATTATGTTGACTCGAATAGTGTTAGTGTACATATTGTATACTGTCAGGTGTTTTCCCTGACTGAACCTGGTTTTCATGGACTTGTTCACTTTTGTATCTCCATATATTGTTGCATGTTATGTTTCCCATCAAAATAAAGTAAAATCAAATTGCTCAACTTCATATTAGAACATATTTGACAGAAATATATTCACCCAAATTCTCTTTCCGTAATCAAATCACAACACAAAGTTAACTGTATTGTCTCTCTCTCTCTCTCTCTCTCTCTCTCTCTCTCCTTTCCTCCATGTCTGTTTGTGTATGTTTTGAACCACCTAACAAGCATGTTACTTATATTCAACGAAGCACATTAGAAATCGAGTTAGAGTTTAAATAGAACTGACTGGCCCTTTCTTATCAGCTGAAGCTTAGAGTTTTCCAAGTGAGTTTTGGGACTAATTGTTACTAATAAGCAACTTACAAGCACAAAAAAGAAAAAAATTTCAATGACCTCAATTAACTAAATCAAAATTTCCAAGTGTAAGCTCAAAGAAAGTAATCGGATTCAGTACAATATGGCATAACATCAAAAGGCACATGAAGGTAGAATAAGAAGTTACCTGAGGAATATAATAGCCGACAAAAAATAAAGGCACTGTCCAAAGATATAGATACAACTTGTAATACTGCAATAAGGAAGATAACCCCCATAAATCAGGTTAAATACAATGGTATACAAAAGTTCAGCCAGATATGTTGAACTCAAAACCCGGACAGCCAAAAAAATGAACTGTAATAATAATATACCAGTAATAAAAAACTTAAAAAATAAATGCTCTCAACTCACTTTAGCCAATAAGCTGAAGAAACCACTTTCTTTTCCAAGCGATGATCTTCTAAAAGATATCTGATAAATATATTAACAAAAGATCAGCATACTGTAATATGACCAGCAATAAAAAATTAAAATATGTGATCATTAGTTTACTACGTCCAAAGAAATCATTGGATATAGATGTCAAGTACATCACACTTCTTGCAAAATAAAAACAACCTTGTTTAGGGCATCAAATATATTAGGTACAAAATAAAAAATATTGCAGCTTCACACATGCTCTGCTATGACTTGTCAAGGGTAGACTGATATAGTTATATCCAAAGCAACCACAGCAGACAACGAATAAAGATATTCTTAGCCACAAGTAGGTATGCAAATAATTTCAGGCGACAATTCATATACCCATCCCACTTATATGGTAACCAAAGGATCAAGCATTTGTCAATGATATTGTCACTATTATTTTGAGTGCCTGTTTGGTTTGGCTTTTTTACTGGCCAAAAGGTCTTTTTTGATATATTTTTTTTTTGTGTGTGTGTCATTTGGTTGTCATTAAAGAAGAGCTTTTGGAGGACTTGAAAAGCAATTTTACTGAAGCCCAAATTTTGTGTTTTTGGGAGTAGAGTTTTCTCAGCTTTTTTAAAAGGTTAAATTGTCTATGATGCATCATTTTATTTTAAAAGTTTTATGCTATTTCTCTCATTACATAAACTTTAAAAAAACTTGTCTATTAAAGTAATTACAGAATTTCTTTGTTCAGTCCCAGGGGTTGGAAATCAAAGAAGAATGATACGATCAATTGTCATAGATAAGGATAGGGTAACATGACAACCAAACTCTTTTTTTTTTGTGTCAAAAGCTCTACTTATAAAGTTTTACTTGTAAAAAGTCTATTGTAAGAAGCTCTACTTGAGAAGCTATACTGAACAGACCCTAAACACGATAAACAACAGACATAAATCATAATTCAATAGTTAGAACACGAAAAGTGCAAGAGATCCTCTAATGTTTTAAGAACACAAAACAGATTTTATTAAGAAGAAAAGAGAATCAATAATCCACCACTAAGGTCTTGTTTGTGATTGCTTAAGATAAGTCCAAAACATATGCTTTCCTAATCTAGCTCAAAAAGTGTTTAGGAAAACATAGAAAACTAAATATGCAGGAATCAAATTATCAGATAATCTAACTTATGAATAAATTTGAAAAGTAGCCCAAGGATTGCTTTTGAGTATCTGAATATGAGTAGGCATGTATGACAGACCAGCCTGGCACAACATGGCCCCTTTTTTGCAGTCCATGCGGGCTATTATATTAGGTTGGGGCCCTGTGTTACACCCTGCCAGTTCTCCACTTAAGAGGCTTGCAAGATGAGCCCAACTCCGCAAAGGATCTGGCAACCCATTAAGACATTCGGTGCTTCAAGGATTCAAGCCTAGCCGAGAATGATGGAGGCTCCACACCTTGTAGAAACATCTAGAAGCATTAGGTGGCATGAGTTGTCATTGTATTGTCAACGTATATTTGTAAAGCGTCCCATCATCATGAGAGCTGTGACAGGATCCCTTTGATATGGAAGGACCCTGTGATTCTAAGAGATTATGCCTAGCATCTCATTCTATGATTATGCCACATTTGGTCTTGTTTTCTAATCAATATTAAATGTGTTCACTATTGTTTCTAAACAGTATTAGACTTTGACGTATTATTCTCAAATTAGGTAAACACCTTTGTTATTTTATTACTAATGATAAGAAATATAATAACACAAAAACCTATGAAATCTGGCCTTTATTCATTATCTAGAATCCACTGCAGTCCTTATTCCATCTTCCCTGAAAATCTATCATCTACTCTATTTTCAATTCTCTCAAACCTTCTTAGTCATTACCATAAACCTTCTCATCCAAATAATCTCCCATCTTCTCTGTTATTGCAGACCTTCTTAACCTTAATGATAACGAATTTAATAACACAAAAACCTATGAAATTTGGTCCATATCCATTAAATAGAATCCACATAGTTCTCATGCCATCTGACCTAGAAATCTATCATTTTCTCTGTTTTCAAAAAAAAAAAACAAACCTTTTTAACCGTTGCTATCTCATCAAACAATCCCCCACCTTCTCTGTCCAAAACTTTCTTAGTCCTTGCTATCTCACGGATTTTCTTATCAAAACAATATTATGTTTTTTATTTGGGCTTGGAAAATAATTAAGATGTTTATCACCAACCACATCACTGAGAGATTCAGCCACCTGTTTAACAACTGTAAATTGATTGTGTTTTCAAATTTAAAAGTTAATTTGTTTTTTTTTTTTTTTCTTCGTGAGAGATTCAATAGTGGTTAGTGGTTCGGTGTTCTTTGATGTGAAGTTCCTAGAGAAGAAGAACAAAGGAGTTGTATCATGTTATAACTGAAAGAGAGCAAAATATTGAAAACAGAAATATTAATGTATTTAAAATTTTGGGTTTCTTCTTCACAAAAGTTGAAAAAGGAAAATGGGTGGCTTTTAAGAATATTTTTACAGATACGGCTACCAAATGCATTTCAAGCATTCTTGAACTACAAAAACAGAAAATGTTATTTGAGGATATGATACCAAACACACCCTCAAGTGCTAGATAATCAACATATCATTTCCAACCGATAAAAGATCCTACTCATTTCAAGGAGTCCAAATTCTTATATAAACAACTCAAGTGTTAGACAATCAACAGAACATAACTAAATGCCAAGAAAGAAGCAGCAAAATAACGTACTACCTCATTTAAAAGTTTTAATAATTGAAGATGGAGTCAAATACCTGAGTATTAGTGTAGTGCAGACCAGCTATCAATACTGGAAAGATGGAGCCTAAAACACCGTGAGGAAATTCAGTCAAATTTTGGAACCACAGAGTCCCACCCTGTAATGAATTCCAGGGAAAAGGCATCATACACTATGCCACTTTAGCAAGGCATCATTACCTTTCGACAGATACATTATATATGGATTCTGACATATATATGAGAAATGATAACCAAAGTCTCACCCAATTTCAATACGTATATTGCTTCCATGCAATATAAAATAATAAGATCAAATTCAAAAATGCCTAGAGAAGATGTGTACATCCTTTATGTCCTCACCATCAATATTTACCATCCATGTGCAACATGTAGCAAGGAGCATTGCAAAAAAGTAAATTATGATCTCATAACCATTAATTTAAAACTCAAGTACGGCACAATATTGATCCATAAGAAGATACTGATGATGATAGTCATGCTAGCATTAATATAGATATGTTTAAGTGTTAGTGTCTTACGCAATCAAACCCTGGATGACCATTCAGTGACATTCTCCGAATACTGGTCACTCCTAAGAGAAAGCATGGGACCTATAGGTGAACATAAATCTATGAGAAAATCATAGCAAGATAAATAAGGGAAAAAGTTTTATTTCAACCAACTATATGCAGATAAACATAAGTCTGAGAAAATCATGGCAAGACAAACAAGTGCACTTTCAACCAACTATATACAAGTCTACTATTGTCCTTTTTTTCCCTTAAAGAAATGGAATATATTTTATGCTAAATGAAAAGGATTTATAGAAAGGTGAACAAGCTATCTACAGAAAAAAAGACCACCATGAGGTAGTAAATTTCTACAATTTAAGATCAAGACAGCTGAAAGAGAACATATTGAAGTAGTCCTAGATACAGGAAAAACAAACAAGCACACATGCACTCTCTCTGTTAATAAAGAAGCAAAGGGGAACAGACAAAAGTACATAAACAATTAAGAAATCAAAAAAGTAAAAGACAAGTTTTTGCTAAATTTATTTCCCGTGCAAACAGTAGTCACATTTTTAAAACTTGCAAGATGGGCATAGGTTGAAATTATTTATGAAAGTCCAATTCAATATGGTGCAGGTGTTTGAATAATGTCTTAATCAATCAAAGCCCACAAAAGGCATCCAGGTATTCAATTCCAGCACCAGAACCTGTTTCAAACAGTAGCTCATTGAAAAACTTCATTAGCATTTGTCACAAATTTTTAATAGATAATACATTTTACACAACCCAATTAATCATACAGATAGATTCTATACTTTAGCCACTAGCTCAAACATTCTTGTAATCCAGTGTAACATAACACCTCTTGTTATACTTCTTTCAACATAAAGAAACAGATTTTTCTCTTTTCTCTATGCATTGATGCTGGATGCATGGACAAAATTAAAAGTTATGAAACACAAAGTATAAAGAAGAATCACCTGGATGGAGAAGGATGCAAGGAACCATAGAAATGAGGGGCATTCGATTGCTCTCCTTTCCCTCCGAAAATGTGAAATTTGGTCTATAAAGCTCCTTCCTGACAGAGGTGGTGGGAATGGAGGAGGCACTATGAGAAACCAATATTAGAAAGACAAAAATTAATTATAAGTTCAATAGTTGAACTCAATAAACAATAAAGGAGAAAAAAGAAATGTCTGCAAGTATTTCCTGACAAAGATCAAGTATCTAAGCAGTAAAGCACAGAAGAATCCTGAAAATGGAAGTATTTCTGCATTGCTGGTAATTTTTAGCATTATTTCAATGGTAGAAAGTCCATTGTATTCATAATGAAATATGATAGCTATGGAAACGAAACTGCTATTCAGGTCAACAAATTTTCCAATCCACTGGCCAACCAATTTAACAAGGGGCAGTTAGAACTACAAAGCAATGTGCAAGTAATTTTGAAGTGAAAGGAAAACGTAACAAAACACATAAACAGGGTGGAGAATTAGCTAGTATAGCATTACACTAAACTAACAGCAGTCATGTGCAATGGAGTGATACATCAACTGTTGATAAAATATCTAAAGAGATTTAGAAAAAAAAACACTTCAAATTCATGTTCGTCAAATCACTTAAAGCATATGAATATTTTGACCACTCATTGCGGAGCCACTAAGATTTTTTCAGCTCATCACTTTATTAAAGAAAGAAATCTCACAAGCCATAAAATTCTTACACAGAAAACTGTTCTAGTACTATAAAAAAGCCCTACATAAAAATCTTTGTTACAGCTTTGTAAAGGAATAATGGAAGTGATCAAAAAATGATACATATCTGGGATTCAAGAAATGTAATATGGCAAGACAAAAAGGATAATTGAAATGGGTAAAAGGAAGAAGAAGGATTTTTCTTGGGTAGTAAATTTGATCATTTGGAACTATTAAATTGTGGTTCTATTTGATGTAAGCCAAGTGTGTTAAAATGTTTTGAAAAATAGATAAACTGTTGCTTCAATACCCAATAAATAAAAGCTATAAGTGGATAATATGCTAAATGATAACTAAACACTAAGTTGCAGTTGCAAGTATGCATAATAAATAACTAAATACTAGGTAGTAGTCTAGCACTTCTTCAACAAGATTTCCTAATTTTTAAACAGCAGGGTAAGAAATAAAGGAAATAATAAAAAAAAAATGTGAATGATTTCAAGTACTAATTTCACATTCATGATAGCCATCAAGAAAATCAATAGAACAAAAGTAAAAGAAAAGTCTCACATCTAGGAAATAACTCTCCGATCCGTTGTATCTTCTTAAGTTGCAAAACAACTACCGGAAGCAGCGCTAATCTGAGTGCTACAGTTGAAGAAGCAATAACTATCCACCTGACAGCTCATTGCAAAGCAGCGATTGTTAGTTCAGAGCGTTTGGTGCCATAAAAAATACCTTGTAATTCTATCACATATTTTGGAAGAAATAAGCATAAACGCTTCTGAGTTATATTACGAAGCACTTAAATAAGTGCTTTTCCAAAACTTTTGTACAAATCACTATTACACAAAGGCAACACACCTAAGCTAAGACTATAGGAAAACAAATTTAACTCCTATTGGAATATATAAATTTAGTGAGTGATTGAAAGAAAGAGATATACCAAGGGAAGCCAGTGAGATCATGGTAAGCATCAAGCAGTGAAATCAGCGCTCGAACAGGAAGAATCGACTCTTCACCGCCGCCACCTCCAATCACTCCCTCGCTCAAATTGACAATGTCCGACGGTATCCTTACCGAGTCGCCGCGACTTTCAATCTGTCCGTCATTCCAATTGTTATTCCCCAACGGTATCCTTACGGAGTCGCCATCCTCGTTGTTTAGGTCGTCTACTGAACGTGAATGAAAGAAACGAACAGGCGGTCGGAAATAATAAGAGTTCTTCGGCGCTTCCGTTGGTATCGGCGCGTGGAACAAGTGACAGAGCGGTGCGCGCGTGAGAGAATGAGAGCAGCGCCGGAGCTGTGATAACAAGAGCTTGGAAGTTGCCATTACTGGGGAAGGGTTTTGGGTTTTTCCTAATATAAGGTGGGACGGTTCTGGAAAAGGAAAACCGGTTGGACGGTCCGGTTCAATCAGGATTTTATGCACAACAATTTTCATAATTTCTCTTGACATTTAATGAAATTTTATTGATACTTTTTCTTTTGCTTAGAATTTAAAGATTTTATAAGTAATTTTTTTTTTTACTGAATAATATTTTTTCCATTCAATTAATACCTCAATTAACGGGTGATAAGAATTTTCTTATTTCTTGAAAGATTAATTTAAATTATCTAATTAAATTATAATTACTCGTAATAAATAATTAATATTAAAAAATTAAAATTAAATGTAGCTTTAAAAATAGTAAAAATTATAATATATAATTAATTTTTAAATAATTTATATTCCTACTCTTAACACATTTCAGATTTTATCTCAATATATAAAATTAAGAATTTAAATAAAGTCGAATTAATTTATATTATTAATTTAAACGAAATCTCAAAATATTTTTAACGAAAAATGATATCGGTGTAAAATAATTATTTTACGTTAAGGTTCATTAATTGAATACGAATAATGATTTTGGATATACTTATCAAATATGGTAATATAATTTAATAATCGAGTTAAGTTTAAATTTAAAATTTTTAGTATATAAGTTTATTTACGATGTAATTAATAATTATTAGATTAATTTATTTATAATTTAATAAATATATTTTTATATTTTAAAAATTATGTAATTATATTTAATACTTATTTAAATAATTGAAATTTGAAATATGACAGACTTAAAAAAATATAAAACATTAAAACTTGAACTGTAAAAAATTAGAAGAAAAAGAATGGACAGAAGGATACATTGTTATTGTAGTCAATCCAATGACAATGTTTGCATGGTTGTTCTAACATGGTCTGTGTGACGATTTTATTTTATATCTCTTTTACCCAAAATTTTGGGTATTTTTTAAAACCAAACCAATTTAAATAAATAAACCAAATCGAAGCGGGTTTCCTCTGGTTTGATATCAGTGTCTTTTGGTTTCTTGCTCTCTCCTTTTTTTTTTTGGTCTTGGTGCGAAAAGGAAAGCGAATTTGAAGGCTTTTTCGTGAGGATGGAGTAAGCTTTCTGGGTTTTGTATATTTTGTACGCTTTATTTTGTTTTCTTGAATTTCTTGTTCCAAGACCGATAATCAAGAGTAACTGTAGAATTTGGATTTGTCTTGCTTTTGTTTACCGGTTAATGTGAAGATTTTTAGCCGTTAGAAATTGTATTTATTGGCAATTTTTGTTTCTTCTAAGTTCAGAATGTTGTTTTTCCATGACCTTGGAATTGACTACTGAATGTAGAGGAAAATGAACATTAGATCGTAAGTACAGGTTCTTGGTGCCCTCAGATTCTGTGAAATACAGAGAAGAGGTGATGGAGCTGTTGGTTATGTGATTTTCTTTCTTCTTTTCGCCGGGAGATTTTTCCCATTTTTGTTTTTGGCTGTTTTTCCTCCCTATCTATTCTTTATCTGTTATCATTTCTCGCAGTTAATGGTGTTATTGGGATTCTTGGTGATGGTTTCGGATATATAGGTTGCACAGATTTTAATCTAGTTAATTTTAAAACTCGTGATAAGGGGACCAGGCAACGTAGAATGCCATTGCCATAGTCAAAACAAGAATTCATTAGAAGATAATTTGGTTGTAGGTTGTTGTGAAAATCTGTTGGTACTAGTTTGGTTTTGTTGTGTCGCATTGTGAAAAACTTTATACTCTGTAATATTTAGCATTGTTATCACATGGATGACCACTTATGGGGTTAGATCGACAAGCATTGTGCTGTGTACATAAAATCATTTTGCCTTATCTTTTTACTATATTCATTAAGTCGTTTATATAATACAACATATTTGCTATAGGAAGATAACTATTTGATCTGTAGTCTTGTTCTATCATACTAACTTAATGTCTTCTTTTCTTGATGTCTTTTCTTTTACAATCACCTAGATAAAAAAACATATATGCTTGGGATTGTCAATTTGGATTTTATATTAGAATCACAAGGGCATAGTAGGGCATCACTTTGGAGTTTGAAGCTTCATACTCAAAGATTTGTCTCAGGTGAAAATGCTGATTCAGAGTTCTTTGCCTAGTTCAATTGAAGCTGTTCTAATTCATGTATCTGACCATGGACAACAAAATTCTTTATGTGATCAGTTGCCTGCTACTGAAACAGGGCAGATGTATTCTGGATTGGATGGAAAAACAAGGCCCTGTGAACAGAATGCTGATATTTCACACCCCTTAAATTTTGATAGAAGTTCCCAGCATTCAACTGACACCACAATGTCTGGAAGTACTGCTCTTACTTTTGTATACCAGCGAAGGAAGCAACAAGGGAACTTTGTTCCCATTTTTACTGCACAGGACCCTGTGAACATGAAGAGAAGTGATGATTGTGTTTCAGTTGTCAGCTCTGATGCTCATTCAGTGACAATAAAAGAGCAACATGTAGTTTCTCAAGCTGAGGATGAGACTGATGCTGTTGAAACAACTATCAACCATCCCATTAGAAGTCAGAGTGAGCTCCATCTTTTAAGGCCAGATTCAGTTCAGGAACAGCTTGTTTCTGGTGAACCACCCAAAAGTAGCATGCACAAAATGGTAGAGGTTGACAGTATAAATGACAGTTGCTCATCATCAAAATCAAATGCGGAACTTGTTTTGGCTTCCATGAAGAGTGAAGTTGATGAAACTGGTGAATGCTCCTCCTCTAGTGCAGTAGTTTTAGAGGTCAATGGCAATGATTTGTCGGAAAAGGATCTATGCATCTCTATGCTAAGAAGTGAGGGGCTACTCGAAAGATTTTGGCCTACCCAAATTCGTGCTTCCGCAACAGACGTGGATCGTAGTGGTGGTAGTAGTAGTAGTAGTAGTTGTTCCCGTTCATGCAAAATTTGTGGTCGTTCAGAAACTGCAGTCAAATTGCTAATATGTGATAACTGTGAAGAGGCATTTCATGTATCTTGCCATAATCCCCGTATTAAAAAAATCCCAACCGATGAATGGTTTTGTCATTCATGCTCGAAAAAGAGGAATAAAATTTTGAAGGGGACAGCTAGAAAGTCGCCAAATATTATCAGTGAAAGAGGAAGAGATAGAAGCACATCACGAAAAGGTGAGCAAAGTCTCATAGAATCGATGTTGAGGGCAACTGAGCCATATACAACTGGTGTTCGAATTGGCAAAGGATTTCAAGCAGATGTCCCAGATTGGTTGGGTCCAACTAACAGGTATTTATTGTTCTTAATGTTCACATTGTCTACTTTTGGAAGCAGATAGACTCATGGAGTATTCATTTCATTTCTTTTTATAGATGTTTCTGGAAACACATGTTTTGTGTGTCATGTAAGACTTTACAACGAAATTGGTGTATAAATACAGTTTATTGTGGTCTGCATTGCAATTGGAATGTAAAGCAATATTTTGATAGACAAACTTAATCTCTTAAACAAGGCAAGAAGTGTAATTTTATTTATAGGAGCTTCGTCAAAAAGATTTATCAATAATATCCAGTTTCATAAAAAAAGTATTGGCTCTAGTGATACGCACTATAAATAATATTGGTATGTATCCTTGACCTTAGCCTCATGTGAAAAGTAATAGACCTATCTAATATGGTAATTTTTCATCTGATTGTGATCTTGAATATACTTAGTTGGGACTAGTAGTATATGTTTAAATAGGACCATCTCATTCATCCTATATGTGCACGTTCCATGTTTTCTGAGTGCTTCTTTTGGTCTAGGATGGAAGGATTTATGTACTCTTCTTGTATATAAAATGGGTAGTTCAAAGGCACCATTACAATAAAAAATGTATTGTTGTCAATCTAAGTTAAAATCCACACACTATGGTAATTATGTTACTATAGACAGATTTATTGTTTACTTGTTAGAGATGAGTAATCTTTTTGACCGTGCAATAGATTTTGTGCCAAGGACCTGCTGGAAAGGAACTTCTTGAGGGGTTTACCCAAGTTAGTGGGTGTCATTAACAAAGGGTAAAATAAATTCTCACATGGTTTATTGAGTGTTAGGAAGAGATTGGCATTAGTGTTTGTGTTGATCCTGAGGACCATGAAAACCTTGTGCCTTTTTATGGGTTTTTTTTATTTTCTTGAATTGGTGAGGGGTTTGACAAGGGTTAATGATGGTGGCTTCTGATTGAGTCTATCAAATGGGGATTTTACAAGTCTGGGTGGGAAATCTTCCTGACCGAGATGTAAGAAAATAGAACACTTTTTTTTTCCCCTTTTGTGATAGAGACTGGGTGTTTGGTCTGGGGATTTACCAAGGTTTGTTCAGATGTACTAAAGAATGATGCTATGAAGGCCTTTCTCGAGTTTCATGTCACTGGTATTAACGAAGTGCATTTCTGTCCTCCCTCCTTTGCTGAAGACACTAGGAGTTATGCTTATCATTGCCTTTATAGATCATTGTGCGTATCCCATCCTAGCTTACCTTAACCTTCTTGAATTGCTATGTTGATAGTTGATCTGAACTGTGGTTAGTTGGAGAGAAAATACTGATGAATTTAGTGTTGCCAACAAGTACAGGGAAGAGGCTTGGAATAGGGAGCAGGAAGTGTGGTTTTCAAACTTTCTTTTGAAAATGTCACAATGCTTTCCGAATATTGGTTTGGAGTTGCATGTATGTATTGTCCATCTAGTTGTTATCATGGAAAGAGAAGGCTTTAGATTTTGAGGGAGAGGATGTAATTGATTATGAACTTTGATGTATGCCGCATTGGGGATTGCTCTAATGTTTTTCACGGTGTGTTTATGAGTGATGTATCTTTCCATTTCCTCTTTGATTCTAGTTGCAGCACTTATTGGTTTAGCATCCTCTGAATTTTCTTTACCAAGTTTTATCCCTCACCTGACATGCATGAGGGGAAGTCACAATCCCAAGGGAATAGTAAGCATGGAAAATTGTCCTTTCTGGAGGCTTCTTATTGGACTGGCTAGGTTTCAGTCTCATTTTGATTTTGTTGATGTCGCAGATTCTCTTTGGTTCTAGTTAGACATTTTAGCTATGTTATCTCTGTTTTTAGTTTCTTTTCAGGCTTTAAAAGTCATATTGAGAATTTGTTTCCCTTTCTTTCTTTCTTTTTCTTTTTTTGGGAATATGTATCAAGGAGATAGAGAGATTCCATCTTTAGTTGCTAACATTGTTGAATGGCCTTTGACTTCTGACATTCTCTTGGAAGAAAATTTTGGCTATGAAATTTTATTTTTTTAAAAAAAAATTGGTGAGTCTTTTAACTTGGTCGGGGAAAATTACTGACAGTTTTCATAAAGGAAAAATTTCATATCTTTTTGAGTTGGGAAAACATATATTTGCTTTACTGTTAAAAAGCTGCTGGGTTGCAATGGCAATTAGTGACAAAAACAATTATTTGTGTGATAGCATGGTACCAGGATAAGATTGGTGCGAGCTTGAGCCTAGAAGGATCATACACCAACTGGAATACATGTTATAGTGAAGTAGAAGGGGTGCCTAGTTTTGGATGATGAAGTCTTTCAAATTTAGGTTGTGCAGTAGAGTGGAAATAAAAGTCTGGTTAGATGATGTTAACTCTTCTAATAGAGGATGATGAGTGAAATAGCTTTAGGGAATTTCCTCAATAAAGAAGCCTAGCTTCTTTTGCATAGAATAATTACAAGTGTGGGTTTGATTAAGAGCTAAGCATCTCTTGTTTATTTATTTATTTTTTTCATTTTCTTACAGTAAAAGAAGGGATGATAAAAGTCTCAGTTAGGTGAGAATGATCCAGCTTTAATCATTTCTTCAGTTAGATCCATCATTTCTCATCAAACTTTTTCTTTCAGCAGTTGTTTAATCTTTTACCACATTTTATACATGTTTGAGGGTTATATAAATTTTTTTGGACTCAGATTCAGCTAAAAAGATACTTGTTTTAAATGACTTTATGTTATGTTCTCAGCTTATTTTATCAGAAGCCCATCTGCTTTAATCTCAGATTTTGACTCATTCTATTGATTGTGGCTTGAAAGAATTATTTTTAAGTGAAATCCAAGTGAAAGGTGAGTGGGATTATTGTTTTACTTCATGTCATCAGAATGCCTTCATTATCAAGTTTCATCTTTAGTAATAGGTCCTTGTTGGTCGAGTGCTTTGAGAGGTTATTATTGTAGGCTTTTGTTTTTTTTTCCCTGCTTTTATTATTCTCATTACAAACTTGCGGTCCCATGTTGACTGACCAACAAGAATGGATGTTCCTGGAATCAATTACATGGTCATTGTTGTGGATATGCTCTCTTTTTCGATCGAAAAAGTATAACCATAGTATAACTAATGCAAGAGTTCTTTTGTTACTTCTAGATAAGTGAGCATCTTCATTTTTCTTTTTCTTTTGTCTTGTTTACTAGGTTATACAGTGTTAGCTTTTTTTTCTTGGTAAAGTATTCCTCCTCACTTTATATGATTTCCTTTGTGAATTTATAATTTACATTAAAAATTAGGAGAACTGGCGCGTGATAATTGATATTTATATTCTATTTCTCTCTATCATATTTTGTATTGTTGCTTGTAACATGCTTTTGTTGTTCTCATTTTGGAGCAGTGATGTTCATACCTGCGGTGAACCATTGGGATTGGATTCATCAGAGTGCTGTAATTTCCAAGTAAGGTCACAATCCGTATCTTCTATCATAAGTAGTTTCCATTTGGCTGTATAGTTTCAGTAATTGTGGTTGTCTTTTTTTTTTTTTTTTCCCCTTCTGGTAGGAGCTCAATTCCACCAAACCTTCTAAACTCAGCTCTATGGGTAACTGGCTTCAATGTAGACAGGTCCTAGAAGGTACAGGTGATGGTGTTGATGGAACTATCTGTGGGAAATGGCGCAGGTATACTTAAATAATGAGATGGCTGCTTTTGCTTTGGGGTTCTTATTCTTTAATGTTGATATTTGATTGGAATTTGTGACGATTTATGCTGTATGATTCAGTTGTTGGGTTTTCTGTATAATCTTTGGAAAATTACGTGATTGATCAATTTCTAATTTCTTTAGATTTAAGTTTATGATGAGCAGTATAGCTGTTGGTTTAATAGTTGCTGAGACACCCATAATCTTAACTTTGAGCTAAAGGGGAAGAACCCAGCATTATTATTCAAATTTTAGCTTACCTCCTCGTGTGATGGGATTTTTCTTCATTTGTTGAGGGTCATCTTTGACACACAGTGGAAGTAGGCATAAAATGTGTTAATGTATTAACCTTGAAGTGAGTCCAGGAAGAGAAAGAAGAAATATTTCTTCTAATCCATTATTACTAACCCTCATAATCTACACCTGTTGCAGTAATTTGACAATGTGAATGAAATTATCTGTCTTGTACATATGTCATTGTCACATGTGTTTCCTTTTAATGTGTTTATAGGAAGAACATCTGACATTTTTATTTAGCCTGCCATCTTGTCTTGAATTTGGATCAAATGAATTTGATGGTGCTGGGGAGCGAGTTTCTCTGTTGCATTGCTTAGTTGCCATTAACTATGTAGCTTTGATTTCTCATCTTTCATCAGTTTTGGTGTCATGTAATGCATGGGTACTTAAATTGTTCTTTAGCTTATCTAAAGTGAGCTTGACATATCGGTGGTAAAGGCATACTGATTGCACTCGCCATTTGCACATAACGGTGACCTTTTGTTGTCACAAATTAGAGGTGCTGTATTGAACAAGGGTGGCATAGTTGGAAAAGTTGAATCTGATACGGTGATTCTTCTAACAAGAAGACTTATTAAGATATATCAGCTTTAGTACTGATACAAATTCCTCGGGGAATTTATAATTTTCCATTTACCTTGGTTTAACTGTAAATTAGCATTAGAATTACGTATTCTGTGAATTTGAGTATTGAGGATCAGCCTCCCTTGGAAACCTCAATGGCTGTTAGTGTGCTTGTATTTATTTCTAGAAAGCAGATTACCACCTTCATCAGCCTTCGAAAGACCTAAGCTTCCTTAGCTCTGTTTTGGAATGTTTTACATTCAAAGAAAGACCAAGATACTTTATCCTAAGTTATACTTTTTAGTAGTTTATGTATGGTTATAATTAATATTGTTTAGTAGAAGTTTGCATGACACTGTACGCATTCTCTTTCATATGTTTTTTTCAAAATTTTTTTAAAGTTATTTATTGATTTGCTAAAATTAATCTTCGGAAATGCTCATGGTTTTCTTGTTAGTTATGCTTAAGATGCTTAATATTTAGTATTTTCTGATCATTCAGGGCTCCACTTTTTGAAGTTCAAACTGATGACTGGGAGTGCTTCTGTGCTATCCACTGGGATCCAACTCATGCTGATTGTGCTGTGCCTCAGGTGATAACCTTCACTCAGGGTTTTTTTTTTTTTTATTATGCTGATTGTCTTCAAATCTTGTTATTGTTTTTGTTCTGGGAAATGAAAATTGATTCATATTAAAGAGAGGGAATTTATGAGAGGCTGAAAAAGTTACTCGTTGAAACAAGGACAAACATTCCTCAACAGGTTCCAAAAAGACCTTACAAGAAAAAAGTATAACTCAGCTAAAAAGTTATAAAAGATCAGAGCTCCTAAACCAAAATTTTTCAGGCCCCTAGTCATAGGAAGAATTTGGCAAATGCATGTTGTTCAACCTCTACCATATTGAAAATCAAAATAACATGCTTTTTAACCTCAGAAGATAGAAGAATAAATTATAAAAAATTTAACAAATACCTTTTTTAATTAAATTGTATTCATTTATTGAACTGGTGAACTAGTGACTTGGACTTTAGGGATCATTTACCTTTTAAATTTGAGAATATATGGCTACATCTCCACCAATTTAAAATTAGTGTCAATGAATGGTGGTAGTTCTTTGGCTAAATTGATCAGGAAATTAGTTGTCAAAAATAATCTCAAGTGGTTCAGTAGGCAGTTTTTGCAATGCGAGGAAAAAGAATACAAGAAGTGGGAAGAGAATTCAAGAAATATATTGAATGTAAGGGGGTGGGGGAATGGATGAAGATTTGTGCAGGAAGAGAAGCCAATCAAGAATTATACGGGAGTTGATGTTTACAGGGCCTAGGAAGGGGACAACAGATCCTCTGTAGTGTTCGTAGCCAGTTGAGAATTACTGAGGGGAATGTTATGGAAGTAGATATTAGATTTGAAGGGGAAATTATCAGATATTTTTCAGAGTTGTTCTCAGATGGAGTTATAAGAAAAATAATTTATATGCTTAATTGAGTGTTTGGATAGAAAATTTGAAGCAGAAGAAAGTTGAAATGGCCAATTTAGATTGATAAGGCCCCATAATAGGGTATTCTATAACTTTTTCCCAAGGTTGCATATTTGTTGAAGGGGATCTGATGGGAGTATTTTAGGAATTTCATGACAAATGAGTATTGAAAGAATCACTTATGCCACCTTTATTTGCTCCGTCCCGGGGAAAGCAGAATCACTATATTGAGTTTTTATTAGAGATAGCCTCTCTTCTTCTCCCCCTTTTTTTTCACATTTTTGGCTGCCAACAAACTTGTCAAATTGTTTTGCTTTTTGTTTTCACTGGTAACAGTTTGCTATTGTTTTCTTCTTGGTTACTTTAAGTTCGTTCGTTTTTGTTAATCCTTCTATTTTCTCTTACTTTTCTCTCGAAATGCCACATATTATTTTTCTGATTAAATATCTTGTTCCATGTATTTCCTCAGGAGCTAGAAACAGATGAAGTTCTAAAGCAACTCAAGTATATTGAGGCGGTATGTTTCCCTGTTCTCGCTTTATGCTTTTTGTCAATGCACAAGTATTTTAAAGGAAATCAATAAACATGTGATAGTACCTAACTGAACTTTCTCGGGAAATTATTTCTGCCCTTTATCTTTCATCTTTCACTGAAGTTGATTTCTTGTATATCATTGGTTAACATTTCATAACCCGTGCAGCTGAGGCCCCGGCTAGCTGGTAAGCGTCGAAAATCTGGTCTTACCAACAGTTTCCCTCTGTAAGACTCTGCCAAGGGTTTGAAGAATTCAGGAACTCAAACTACTTAATACATTTTGTCAAGGTCTCCATCCAATACAGCGTTTGCCTTGACAGGTATTTTGTACATTCAAAATTGCACAAAATATATGAGAGTATTATGAATTCCAAGTTGTATTCTAATTTTTGTAGATGGGAAGTGTTATTGAGTATGACATATATCAGGCAGACAGCTTTTTTGCCGTTTGCTACATCTTCTCTCTCTCTCTCTCTCTCTCTCTCTCTCTCTTTTGGAGTTATTATTATTACTGTCTAATACTGTATATAATTTCAATGCACCATAAGAAAACACTAGTCCTATAAAATCAAGATATCATCCAAGTGATTAGGAAGACATCCCTTTGGGTTTTTATTTTATTTTATTTTATTTGGGTCATTGTAGATATAATTTAGGGAATTTGATTTTAATTTTATTTTTTTATTATTATTATTTTTAAACCAAGTATACGCATGTACACATAAATTTTTTCTGCTTTCTCTGTCAACCTATAACAATAAGAAATAATTATATAATTATTTATTTTAATTTATACATAAAAATTAATAAATTAATATGTCAATAAATTATAATTTTAATTCTTAATAAAAATAATTAAAATAAAATTAAAGAAACTAAATTAAACAAAATCTTTAGAATTTTACACTTCTTATTGATTTTGTGGAAAAAAAATTATATTCTTTAGTACGTGGAAAAATAAAATCTTAGGATTTTTTTTTAATATTGTGTTAATTAACTGAAAAATTAACTTAATAATTATAATTATTTATTTAATTTATTATTAATTATTTATTTTATTTTTATTTTAATATTTTTTTTTATTTAATTGATAACATAATAAGTGTGTATGTGCGCATGTATTCAAAGTACATAAATAACCACCGGAAAAATTGTATATAAAATTTTTTGCAAATAATAGATAAAAGTTAAATGTTTTTTTTTTTTTTTTTTTTTTATTTAACTTTCTAGCGTTTTCACTTTGAAGCCTGGATAATTTCTGCTTCAAACTTTCCAGCCTCCCCTTGGCCCTGCAAAGTCTCTCCGTCTCTGCTTCGGCCGCTGGAGCTCCGCCTCCGGCAGTGAATCTGTTTTGCTCTCTCAGCCTATTTATGCAAGAGAAGTAGTACCCATTTGCAATTAAAACATATAAATTAACAGTTAAAAGAACATCTAGCTTTGGGACACCATAGTTGAATAGTAAGTCAAACACCCTTCAATCATCTAAATTTCAAGTAATCAATTGGAAAAAAACGCAAGTGCTGTAAAAACAGATAGAGATGATAAGATGCTATTGTTGAGAAATTGTCTAACATACATAAAATGCAATGTTATATCTAATTTTTTAAATTATTTGTTAGTTGTTTTAAGTTTTTCGTTAATATTTTTAATTTTTTATTAAATTTTTAAAATTATTTTTATAAATTATTTAAAATTTTAAATAAATTATTTTAAATTTTATATTAATATTTTAAATTTTTTGTTAAGAGAAATATATATTAGTCGTTCCTTATTGTTGAACATGTTTAAGCCTAAATCAAGAAACTTCAAGTTGGTCAAGTTTGATATTTCAACCGGTTAAACAATCCTAATTTGGATAGATTTCATTCCACAGCAAAGCAAATTGTGTATCAACAATTATCAAATAAAATTAAATATTTATTAAATATTTTAATTATTATTTTTTAAATTAATAAATTTATAAAAATTTTAGATGTAATTTAAATTTGAAAATAATAATAAAATAATTATAAATACTTGAACAAACATTTATACAAACATTAATGAATTATTTAAAATAACACATTAAAATTATATCACCCTAGAGTAGGAATTTTCATAAACTTTAATCGGAAAAAAAAAAATTTAATTAAATTACATGACTATTCATACACATTAATTTTATCAAAGCAAATAATACTGTTTGAGTTACTCTAAAATTAAAGAAAAATAACACAATGATCTTCTTTAATCAAACGTATCCATCCTCAAGTCACTCCATATTAAATTGACAATCTCCTCTACATCTTTGTGTATTTGATATATCCAGTAATTTTTTATAATTATATAGTCTTTTTTTAGAAAAAGGTATATAATCTTTTCTTAAAAACTTTAAATATACTCCAAATAATTTCGTGAATACAAACTAAATTTTTTTCTCTTTTCAAAAGTTAATACACTTTTTATATTTATTTTATTAAAAAATTTTAAAATCTAAATCAGTTTAAAAATTAATACTTAAAAATTTAAATTAGTCTAAAAATTAACATTCGCATATAGAATTTAATTATTTTGATGTCTGAATATTTTATGAAAGCATTTGAAGTACTTTTCTACTCCAAAATGTATATATTTAAAAAGGAAATGTCTATCAAATGTTCAATGTTGTTCTTATGCATCCATTGATCAACTTGTTCAATGAAAGCATGTAGACTTTCATCCATTGAGGTTTGAATGGGCTTGGCTGAAATGCATGTTAAGAAAACTTGCACGAAAAAGAGTTGGGAAAGCAAAAAATTCTAGAATTGGGTTCAAAAACTTTGACTATAGAAGCTGTCTGTGTCAATCAAACTGTAGTTGCCTTTGGGACTACCAGTTGAAGATTTTGGTATCAATGATGATGATCCGATTTTCATTGCAACTCTTTGGTAACGGCAGTCTGCAAAGAAGAGGATTCCCTTTGTTACTTGACGGAGAACTAAACCTATGAAAGTCAATTTAACAAGCACCTCTGTGAATCAATGAAAACTCAACTTGTAACTCAGATTCTGGGAATTGAAACTCCGAAATTTTTACAATCAAATCAACACAGTAACATTCAATAGGAAAAAAAAAAAAAAGAAGCTCAAGAAAACAGGTACTGATTTATTTCCTCATTGTATCAAATAGAGAAACTGGAATTTATACAAGAAAACCCCCACTCTTCTTGACCTTGATTTTCCCTCTCAAAATCTCCCTCTTATATGTGTAACAGAAACTTGGACACCTCAGCGTTAATGAAATCAGCTGGGCCAATGACAAAGAAACACTCCTAACAGCTTTAACAAGAGAAAATTGACTGACTTTAACAGAATTTTGAATCAGTACACTACACCCTTCACAGCTGTTTCCTTAAATGTTGCAAATAGTGCTGTCCACTAGGGAATCTTGCCTGATAAATTATTGTCTACTACACTGATAACAGCCAATGCATTTAACTCCAGCGGGTGAGGAGGTATTATCCCATTCAAGTTATTGGAGGAAAGGTGCAAGCTTTCCAGTTGCTTGGAGTTGGAAAATGTTTTTTGTTTTTGCTCCAGTCAAATTATTATGGGATAGATTCATGCACGAATCCTTGGCAGATATCCAATTGCACTTTCTTTTATTGAATACCCACTTGACTCCAGTTGTAATTGTTTCTACTCTTGCAAACCAGAAAATAGTTCTGTCTTAGAAACAATAATTGCATCCTACCTCCTCAAGTCTCGGCCATAAATTTCAGTACCCTCAATTTCTTTTCATATTTCTCATGCAAAATAACATGACTTCCACGATAACAGTTGTCTCTTTTGGCTCATTTTTTTTTTTTTTTTTTTTTATATTTCTTACAAGTCAATTCATTTCCGTGGGTTATTACATTGTCTAGTGATTTATAGTTAAAGTCAATCAAGAATTAGCCACTCTCTCTTAAGTTTATATTCATAACTAAATTCTGCTTTATTGTGTACAACTTCAAAGCTAAGTAGTTGATCATTATGGCGCTGTAAATGTAAGTAGCAATCAAAATCATTTTGACAGGCTAGTTTAGGAACAATTAGAACTTAGGAGAGAACATTTAACTTGAAATCGTTGTTATTTCATACAAGGCAACTGCATGTTTCTACGGCAAATAAGAATAACGTGCATTTATAATCATATTTAATCTTGTTTATAAAAACAAGTCGAGAATAGGATAATGTTTGACCCTTTTATAGATACGGGCAAGAAAAGTGATGGCAATACATGGAGGGATGGCAATATACTGCCATTGCCATAAGAAGCTCATCATTCGTCGATCTTTTTAAATGTTGTTGAATAAAAATTAAAAATTAAAGAGAGAGAACTACAAAGTATGCCTTAAAAAGATAAAAGAAAGAGAGAACTATAAACTCCTTTTCTTGACATAAATACATCATAGTTACCAAAGTCAAATCTCAATTATGGTATCTTTTAACATGATTAAGTAGAAAAGAGACCTTATTAGTTGCATGATTTGAAGGACTAACAAAATATCGTCATCTTTCAAACTTTCTCTTCTCGAATGGCCCCTAACTATGGAATGATTTGAAAACTTATCAAGAAACAGCCATTTGTTTCAAAATCTCAATCATTGTGTCATCTTATTTTCCAATATGATTATGAGATTCAAAATTAAATTACAAACAAAAATCATTGTGTCATTGTATATTGATTAATTCTTTTGTTACTTTCCAACTATTCTTTTGTAATTCTTTAATTATTTGTTTTATTTCTTAATTTTATTATATTTTTAAATATAATTTTATAAATTGATAATTAGAATAAGAGAAATAGAGATTGCAATAAAAAAATTAAAAACTCATATAAGAGATGTTTAAATTTTTTTAAAATTTTTAAAAATTTTAAGTGAATTTTTCAAGTGTTATTCTTATTGAATTTGACGTTAAACTAAATAATAAACAAATGTATAACTGATTTTAAATTTAAAATCTTAATTTTGAATTAAATTTTAAAAACTCTTATGGTTTATATTTACATGTCCCAAGGCCACTTGGACTCCTAAAGAGGAATTGAAGACACCCTAACAATACCTTAATAAATAAATAAATAAAAGTTTAAGACAAATTTGAAGATGCAAAAATATTATATAGAAGGGTGCTACTATGTCTATCACGTTAATATAAATAATATAGTAGTACTATCTAATTAATAAAGTAAGAGAAATTTATTTATTAATAATAAATAAAAAAATTAAAAATAAATTTTATAAATTTTTTTAAATATATTAATTAAAAGTAAAAATTATTTTTAATTTTTTTTATCTATAAATTTTTTTTATTTTATTAATTAAATAGTCTGTATTACCTATGATAAAATAATAAAATTGGCCCACCTAAAATTATAATTATAAGGATGCTCGTCTCTTTCTTCAATCGTTCATATAGTCTTCCTGCTCTTAGAGTTTCACACCTCTCCTTACATTCAAGACCTATCTTCTCTGCAATTTCTCCTTGAATCTTTTTTGTGTCTGGTGTCCGGGATACATCTGCAGAAATGACCTTATCAAAGAGCTTATCTTTCCTTGGCTTGTCTAGCAACTTCCTTCGCCAACGTTGTCTTGCCAATGCCGCCCATTCCGTACAACCCAATCATGTTGACATTGGGATTGCGTAATGCGTCTAGTATGTCCTTCAGAATGGACTTTCTTGATTCAAAGTGCACATAACCTTGGTTAGATTTAAGCCATACATCCTCTGGAATGGTACAGTAGGAAACTTTTTCAAATCTCCCTTCTTCCTGGAGTCCGGCAATAGCCTTCACCTTCCTCACTGTTTTCTTGCTAAGCCGGTAACGTGTCTTTAAATTTGGACACAAACTCATGAAACATGGGTTGTTCTTTGATTTCTCTTCATCTTCAATAACCTTTCCTACCTCATCGATGAGCTTGTCCACACTAAACAGCCAACCCTGGCCATTCTGCTCAATTTCTTCCCCTTTTATTTTAGAATCTTCAATCCTATGCTGTACGCTGTCTCTAGCAGCCTTCAGCTTCCTTGCTTCATTCTTGAGATTCTCCAAGTTGGTCTTGTAGCTGCAGAAGTAAGCAAATGGATGAACCAGGAGAGCAACCAAGTATTCGGCAAGTTTTGCAGCAATGGTTATAATAATTTCCATTTTTAAGACAACTAAACAACCAAAGAGCAAAACAAAATAACTGAACAACAATGATCCTTAACTGGCAGAAAATCGGAAGTAAATAAATTAAGAAGAAATGAGGGAGGAGGAGGAGGGAAAGGAATGAAAAATATTCCAGAGATAAACAATGGAACTGGTTATTAAGTACAAAGATGTATTCAGAAGATGAAGAGAACAAGAAGAAGAAGGCGGCTTTGGAGAACTTGGGACGCAGAGGCTGAATATCTGTGATCTCAAGTGGTAACCTGAAATTCCGGAACGTTTAATAGTTCAAATCGAAAAATGGCAAAACAAGGTGGGAGAGAACAACGCAGAAACCCAATAAATTACTACTTACAATTTAATGATACAGGAAAGTTCAAGGCCATTAGTTGTGGCGGCGGACAAAATGGAATGGATTTGTAACAATCAATCCCTAGTTTTTTATAAAATAATAAACAAGGACATACTTGAATTATTTGTGACAAATAGGTCCCCAACAGCCGGGGATAACAGATTTTAACACTACATGCACCTTACAAAATTTACGAACTTAAATTTATATAATATGATATAATTAATTATTTAAATAATAATATTATATTAAATTATTTATAATTTAATAAATTTATTTTATAATTTTTATTTATAAAAAATAATTATATTTAATTATATTTAAAATTTTATTATTTAATAATTATATCTATTAAAATTATTTTTCTTAACACAATTATCAAATAAATCGAATTTGAATTAGTTTAAAAAACTTCTTTGAATATGATATAAATATAATACAAAAATTCTAATTACTACCATCACGAACATCGACAAAATTAATATAAAACTACAAAATTATAAGTAAAGACACGTATCAATTATCAAAAATATTAGAATACGTTTTTATGTATTATTTTACCAAAAAATTAAGGATATTGTTATTTTTAGCTCTTATATTAATATTAAACAGGTTCTCTAATTAGTAATTTAATAACCTCTATCAGTAATTTAATTTGATAAATCATCACAAACTCAGAAAAGTTAATAATCTCTCAACTTTAAACTGGAAATTAAAAAAAAAAAAAAAAGAAAGAAAGAAAGAAAAGAAAGTGACAGCAGACAGAAAAAGAACAGAGAATTGAACATCTATATTCTATATAAAAAAACCACCTACAAAACTGTACGCAAAATTCTTTGCAAATAATAGATAAAAAGGTTGCACTATGTCAAACATTTTCCCTTACTTCTGCTACTGGTACATACAGCACTGACTCATCATGTAAATGGTTTTTATTAGACTTTCTTGCACTTTCACTTTGAATTCTGAATAATTTCTGCTGCAAATTTTCTAGCCTGCATTTGGCTCTACAAAGTCTCTCCATCTCTGCTTCGGCAGCTTGCGCTCCACCTGCGGCAGTTAGGTCGACCTTTTTTGCCCTCTTGGATTTTGCTTTAAGAAGCTTCCTCAAGCTCATATCATCACTCAAATCAATACTGGCCTGATGAAATGTACCAAAACATCAAGAAAACAGCACAACAATTCCTTCGCTAGTCAGTATTAATGTGTGCATGAAAAAACTTACAACTCAATTTCATGTAAAAATAAAATGACACAATTAATGACATTGGTAATACTTTGATCATGGGTCAGTATCAATTGCGTCCTCATGTAAATGTCACAAGTTTGAAGGAACTTTACTGTGTGTGCATGGATTTTCTGAAACATACTTTCAGTGTCTAGAACCTTTTCTGTGGAAGCAGATGGAGAGTCGCCTCAAAACTCAATCCTATGAATCTATGACGCAAAATCTTAATCTCCTAAGTGAATCCTCACTTTAATAACCCTTTGTAATACATTCTTAAAGCAGCTTCTATTTCCTAGATCACTACAATGAATTACACAGGCAGGAAAAAAGAACAGGAAATTATAAAAAGGCCATGATGTTATGAAAAGGATACCTGATTACTATTTACAGGTGACTCGGGAGAAACTCTTTGGTGCTGATTTTTCTTCAAGCCGTCACTTAATGATTTAGAATCCTTTTTCCGATGAATCTTTTTCAAACTCTTTGGGGTGCTTGCCAAAGTTTCTTTCAGGGAATCCTCCTTCAATGCTACAACTCCAGCAGTCATCTTCTTCTCAGTTTCCAATCTAGATTCCTTCAAGGTTCTAGGAGAACTATGAATCTGTTTTGCTTTCTCTATCTATCATGCATGAGAATTTGTTAAACTCACAAAATGAAAATAAAAATAAATAATAGTCTAATTCCTAATTATAGGCAAAATCATAAAGGTTCAAGTTTCATCTCCCCAGGTTTTCCATTTTTATTTTGAAAAAAAAGAGGAAATGAAGTGCCAGCCAATTGCAATTAAAAAAGATTGCAAAAAAAGAATAAATTAGTGGTTAATAAATATCTAGATGATGTTGTCTTCCTTTCAATCAATTTTAATAACTTTGCAAAACAAAGCTAAATTTCCTTTTCCATCA
This sequence comes from Khaya senegalensis, assembly GCA_032402905.1. Classification (NCBI taxonomy): domain Eukaryota; kingdom Viridiplantae; phylum Streptophyta; class Magnoliopsida; order Sapindales; family Meliaceae; genus Khaya; species Khaya senegalensis. The sequence continues at coordinate 1,392,225 of CP135538.1, read as the reverse complement.
TTAACAGTCAACAAAAATCTAGAAGACACCAGCATCTTTTTCATCAATTTCAAAGAACTTTACAAAACAAAGCAAAATTAAATTCTTTCAATGTTAAGTGGACAACATTAACATGAAAAGCATAAGAGTGAAGTGCAAGAAAAAAGATAAAGCAAATGCTAAAAATATTATGCAAAAAAATAGGAAAGAACTTAACAAAAACAATTAAAAACACATGGTATTCCTGCTCACCTTTCTGGTTTTCAGTGCTATGTACCTCGCATTTTTAAACCATTTGTTAACCTGAAAATTGCCACTTAAACATGAAAACTGGATAGGAAAAACAATCAGATTACGAAACACATAATTCAAGACCCAACTCTTTTGACATATTTCCCTGATAGCTCAATTAATTACCTTCTCAGTTTCAAGACCCAACTCTTTTGACAGATTTTCCTTGACAGCTCTAGAGGGAAGCTCATTCTCAGCAAACACTTGGCGAAGCTTCTGGTGCAGCAGAGAAGTAGAAGGACAAATAAGTATAGTACTAAACTTCAGAATAATGAGGACTATAAAACTGCTCACTGTCTTAAGAACCAAATTACGCACTACCTCAACTGCGTTGGGTGGAATTCTGAAAAATGACCTAATTTTTGTCTCTGAAGGAAGTTGCTTTTTCACTTCTGAGGTTTTACCATTTAAGTACTTCTCCTCACTTCCATACAGAGTCATTAGTGTGTTCACTGCATCTGACTCCTTTTCTCTTCGTCTTCTCTTTGCAGGACCCCAGTCTTCATCTTCACTAATTTGCTCATATGCAGATGCATCCTTTCCAAACATTTCCTACCAGGAAAAAAATAGAAAATTCAAATGTTACAGTTCAGCAGAATATTAGCATCAATTAATATTATTACCTAATTTGCTACAATTTTCCACAAGATAGTGTGTCAAGAGTTATATTAAATGTGTTTTATCTATTGACATCTTATACAATGATATACATGGCAAACTATTTGCTACAATTCTAACAGACATCTTTTATTTGCATTAGTTATATAGCCATTTAATATTCTTTTTCTTTTTCATTTTATTTTAATATATTATTCTCATTTTCCCCCATCATTGGTTCTTCATCTTCCCCTTTTATCTTAAACTTTTTATTAGGAATTCATTGTGGAGGTTGAGAGAATAACATTATTGCAACTTCCTAGCAGATATATTGTTCAAGCCCACTCATTTCATAGATATATATTTAACAAGCAAATTCAAATCAGTCAAATGCTACCACAAAATAAAAAAAATAACTGTTCTTGCCAGTGAAACCAGATTGAAGCAAGTACTTTCTTTTTAAGGAACTTTGATATACTCACATCATATAACTTCTTATAATCAACTGTACTTCGCTGCCGACGGCCACAGATAATTTCCCCATCACTGGTTTCATCGGAACCTATACTGCTATCAGCTGAATAGTTATTATAGCCATTGCCCTCAATCTCCCACCTTTGGGATTCCACAAAAGCTTTGTCATCTGAAGACCAACTCAAGCTGGTAGAACTGCTTGCATCATCCTCAGCCTCTGCCCTGCTGATGCTGTGGCTGTTCTCCCTCCTTTCTGGATTATAATCATCATCTTCGGAATCATCTGAAGGCCAATGTTCTTCATGATTTAATAATGCGCTGCCACCATCAGGGAAAGCGGCTTCTTCTTTGAAAATGTCCTACATCATGGGATGAGTTCATTATTACAGAAGCAAATACAGATCATAGAGCTCTAGAAGATTCCAAGCTAACCTGCCAGTTGCTGTCGGCTGAGAATGAGGTCCCAATATGCGCATTCATTGCTTCAATAATTTCCATCTTACAGTCACAAAATCTGCAGAACCAACCCTGATCTCCTGGAGGTACTGCAAATCATCAATTAAACTAAAAGTCCCACGGAGATGCCAAATAACTCGTGATTCCATGAACCAAACACAAATAAAATAAGTCAGCTTACTGCTTTCAGTGTCCAAGGGAGGGTCAAGACACTTTTGGTGGAAAGCACAATTACACGTGCCATCACAGAGTATAATATCATTATCTGGGAAGGCTTCACGCGACTTACACTTTGCACAGATTATCTAGATCCAGAAAAGGCAAACAATACAAGTAATAATTAAGAATTTCCAAAAGTAGATATGATCAAACGAGGTCTTCCAAGTGTGCTACAAGTTATCCACTTATAATAATAGCCCATATTTTTGGACTTGCAGGAAAGCCAGAATCTCACCAAGCAAAAATAGAAAGTTCAGCATTGCTTTCAAACAAAAATAGACAAAGAGTTCCTTTCACTTTGGAAGTAACTACCTTCTAGAAAGTTTGTCCCCTTATGCCAAGGAATCAGCCATGGGAAAATTTGAGAAGTACAGACCATACCAACAGAAACGGAAATTTAAGAATTCCAAGAGGCTACCACTTACCCATTTCTATTTTAATTATTGTTTAGATATTCATGTCCCTATATTTAAGCTTGACTGATACAGGTTATGTAATCTTACATGTTCATGGTGAACAGATCCATCCGCAGCAATAACAGAGCCTTCAATACATCCAACCGAACTGAGGGAATCAAGCTGCCGAATTGCATCACGTATTCCAAGTTTACACTTTAGTATCTGCTTCTTTGCCCGCTGTAGTTCCTTCTCTGGCCTTATCTTCTCTCGGCTGTGATTGAAATTCAGATATTAAGAAGATCTAAATATGCTCTTCATCACCTAAAGCACTAACTAGGCCAAAAAACTACTGACAAGTTAAAATCCCCTGCACCAGCCTTCCATTAAGGCAAAGGATAACAAAAACAATAATACATAATGTTCTTTATTTACAGAGGAGAAAACCAAGCATACCTCTGACCTTTCCAACCTTCGCCAGAGTAAGCATCAATCAGGTTCTGCTCCAGCTTCATTTTAATCAATAAGTACCTTGTTCTCCTCTGCAATCTTGAAGCTTCATCAAGCTCCACCTTCTCCTTTTGTCTATTCTTCTTCTTCCTTTTCCTTAGTTTCTTTGTTTCAACATCCACACTAGCTGTTTCTCCATTCCCCTTAGAAATAACTATTTTCTTTGTTTCTTGGCCTTTATGCTTCAAAGATCCCAGCTTTTTAGAAGACTTTTTATCAAGTTCTTTATGCTGACTTTTTTGACTGATTGATTTGCTTCTTGCAGACTCATCCCTGGATTCCTTGCTCTGAAACTCAGTAACTGTCCTCTTTAAGGGGGTTGAATTTATTGTCCTTGTATGAAATTTAGATTTTGATTTGAGTTTTTTGCTCTTGGATATTTTGCCGCCTTTTTCAAACTTCAGTGACGCAATTAGTTCAGAGCCCTTTTCTTCCCTGGTAAAAGAAGATTTGCCACAGTCTGGACGGATTACTACCTTTTTCCCAGTTCCAGGCATCTTGTTCTGTAGTGTAAATTGAATTTATTGGTATAAAATTAATTCTAAAATACATTACACTGAATTTATATTTTCACACATCAAATTGGCAATTATTTGTAAACAAAGAAGGAATGCAAGTATAAAGATCAAGGTAACAAGTATCAAAAACTTTAAAAAAAAAAAAAAAAAAACACACACACACACACCCCTCGTTGACTATCCCAGTCATTAAAATAAAATTTTGCAATGCTTTTTCAAAAATAATGGATATGAAAATAAGGTATCTTAAATATAATATGAACATGAAAAATTGTTACTAAACTTCCATCCATCAATAATTTTTCGTCCATCATAAACATGGAAGTTCGCACATATATTTATCGTATTTTGCCTGAAAATTATACAATTATTCCCACAATATCACAGGTACTAATCCCAGCTATACTCACACAAAAGTTGCCGCATATGCCACCAAAACTAAGACACATGAGCTGCAAATACATACTAATAAATGATGCAGAAACCATTATAAGATAATAACCTTACCTAAACAGAAATCTTCAAACATATAGCTATGAACTTCAATAACAAGTTGGTTATTTTCCTAAGGTAAAATTTCTACATGGATACGTCAAGAAAAAAGAAGAGAGAGAACCAGAATGAAAAGATTGTGAAAACATATGAGTTTCATATGAGCATTAAGACATTCTTTATATCCATACAAGTCATTCTCCTGCTTGTAAGGAACAGATACAATTATTCAAGTAATGGGAAATTTCTTTGGAATTCAGCTCCAATCAATGATTCAACATAAAAATTCGGAGTCTCTGGAAATTTAAGTTGGTAAGTCTCAATTAAACAAACTTATCACTACATTCACAAACATAGTCAGGAAAATAACATGCTGTGATCCATAAATCACGATCACCAAGTTATGGCATTCATTAGAATCAATTCGCAAACTATATGATTATCAAAAATAGGAATTTCAAAAGATACCCAGATGAAAAATATGCCCAATATGCCAAGAAAACCAAACAAATACCATGAAATTACAGACATAGTGCACGAACAAACACAAAGAACAAAGTAGAGGTAAAGTAATGTTGACAGCTTACCTTCCAAAGCAATTTGCGAGAAATATTATTGAAGAGTAAGAAACAGAAGATCTTGGGATTAAATAAGTTCCTGAACTGCAACAAGCTATATGCACATATTCATATGTATATTTATAGAGTTAAAAAAAAAAAAAAGAAAAGGAGAGAGCTTGCGAAATTGAATGGATTGATTTTGGTTTAGTGCCCCAAAAGGAATTTGAAAATAGGAATTTGGGGTTACAATATTGAAGAGAAGGTGATGAAAATGATGCGAATTGGGCAATTCCGAAGAGCCACACAATGGTCAGCTCTGTTCTGTGAGGAAGTCTCTTCTGCTTCTTCTCTTCTTCTTCCTCTCTTGTAAATTGTAATTTCCTTCCTTGATTGATTAGCAGTCTATTACCATGGTGTGTTTGGGAATTCTAATTCTAAGAAATGATTTTGAGCTTGAAAGAACTTCTTAGAAAACACTTATAAAATAATTTCATAAACAAGTGCTTTATGAAAAGTAAATATCAAGGGCTTCTTTAGAAACTACTACAAATGCTTCTTCCGAAAAAAAGGAAGGGGAAAAGATCTTAAAATGCACTTCAATCAAACATTACAAAATTGATACAGAAGTGCTTTTGATACCATTAAAAAGCACCCTAAATTCAATATAAAACTTTCATTCTGTAAATCCTCTTCGTGATTCCTTTAATTCCCCGTCAGATCATTTGCTTGTGTATTATACGTATGTACGTACGTTTTATAAAATTCTCACAGCCAAAGATACTCCTAACCCTAAGGGTACGTTTTATAAGACTTAATTATAATATATAATATATATTTAAATTTTTTATATTTTATATTAATAAATTAAATTTTTTATGTTAATTTTTAATTTTTACGTAATTTTTAACTTTTACGTAATCTTACCTAATCTAATTTTGTATTCTCAATTTTAAAAGGAAATATTTTTATTATTAAATAATAATTATAAAACAATAATTTTTTAATTATTACAATAAAAATTATAATAATAAATTTTAATCACGTAATGAAATAATATTACAATCTTGTTGTGTTTTAAGTTAACTATAAATTTAAAGTTTTAACAATTAAATGTATAAACTTCGAAACAAAGATGTTGGGTTACTTCATCTTATTGCAGAAATTTGTTTTTTCGTTTTTGGCCATTGATGCAGCAGGATTTCAAAGAAAAATTGAGTTTGATACTCCATGAACAAGTGTATCTAATTACATTCTCAAACGCAACAAGCACTGAAGAATACTGTATCTCTGTGCCTAAAACTGAAATTGAAAAACCAGCAAACAACCATCGATCACGAATCATTCCCCAGGAGGAACATTACAACCTGCAAAAAGAGAACAAATAACTGTAAATTTCGAAAGGTATGGGGAAATTAGGGAAGAAGAATACTTAAGAGTTCCCAAAAGCATTGGAGAGTAAACAAAACCCAATAGTACTCGGTAAGAAAATAGTCGCAATACCAACAAAGATTTACATAAAGAATAAGACATCAGGCAATGGACTAGACAATCATGAAAAGGAAGAATGCACGAGCAGAATAAGTGATCAGAATGCCTTTGAACTACTTTCTAGAAGGTGACTCTGCAACTAGGTTGTTCACTCTTTTGTTAAAATCTACTGAGTTCCATTGAGCTGGAAATGTAGTTAATAACTTTGACTCAGAGTTATCACTTTGATCAGGAAATCCAGTCAGCCTGAACTTAGAAACAAGATAAAATGGTATGACAAAACATACAAAGTCACTTGATGTACTAAGCCATAGCAAAAAGAGTATCTCTAATTGACTTGAACTACATACTACTGCCTCAAAAACATGCCCAAAAGAAGCTAACAATTGGTGTCTCTTGCACATGATGAACATAGGAAAAGTAACCTACCTTGGTCATCACTCTCCATTAACATACTCAGGCCCAACAAATTTACCCTCATACCACACATCTTACATCAATATAATGATATGCCATTGACTATGCCTTGTAATATTGCTCAGCTTCCTTCCAATTGTACAACTTCTTGTTTAACCATGAAAATCAAACATTGAAAATATCGCAAACTGCTTAATAATAAGTATGAATTTTTTGCACCAACGAATTCCTCCAACCAGCCCTTAAAGCAAAAAACCTTGGTTCTTTTTTTCTCTTTCTTTATGGATTCAAAGCTGAGGAACCTGATTATTCGAGTAAAATGAACACCAAATAACAATAGAAACAATTATAATCTTCAAATCTGCAAAATCAAAATTGAATTTATATCTAATCTATGGACACTGCAAAAATGGATCATGCATATA
>CP135538.1:1228230-1385004 GCA_032402905.1 Khaya senegalensis | reverse complement strand
TAATTAACTTAAATTAATTTAATTTATTTGTTATATAAGTAAATAAATTATAATAACGTCTGGTAAAATAAATTAAAATTATAAATTAAAAAGATAAAATTAATTAATATTAATTAACAATTATCTGATGTGATTCAAGTCTATAATTAGAAGATTAGAAGACTAACAAGCCAAGCATCTAATAATCTCCAAATGCCCAAACTACCCATGACTTCCCACCATTGCATTTATGTAATTTACCCAAACTACTCAGTGAAGGGTATATACGTAAGTTCAAACTTAAACACATCCCCGCCATTTTCTATTCTCAAATCCAAAACGAATCGTTTGGTCGTTGATGTACTTGGATTTAGTTACCCTCGACGGGGATGTGGAAGTACCAAAATACCCCTGAACATTTCGTTGCGCACATTTTGGAGAAATAGAAAGGGAGAGAGAACGGAGAGAATTGTCGTTGGAAACAAACGATACGGTTAATGAAAAGAAGAAGAAGAAGAAGAAAACGAAATCATTCCTCGTTCCAATCTTCCTATGTGTTTCTGTTTTCTGAGGGCAAAAAGAAAACATTTTCGTTTTGTTTTCCGTGATTTTGGAAACAGATAGGAAGAGAAATGGGAACGTTTCAGAGCTTTCGGAAAGCGTATGGAGCGCTCAAGGACTCTACGAAGGTCGGCCTCGCAAAAGTCAACAGCGAATTTAAGGTAATTTTTATTTTATTTTACTTTTTTATTTTCATTTCTGTTTCTTGCAAATTGAGCTTCAAATCTTCTGTAAATTTTTGTTTTGTTGGAAGGATTTGGATATCGCGATTGTGAAAGCCACGAATCACGTTGAATGTCCTCCCAAGGAACGCCATGTTCGAAGTGAGTTTCCATATGAGTTTATAAATTATAATGATATTCATGAAGTTTCATTGATTGATCTGTTTGTGAACAAATTTTATTTTGAATTTTGTAATGTAGAATTTTTATTCTTGATAGAAATATTTTCGGCAACATCAGTAATTCGTCCGCGGGCAGATGTGGCGTACTGCATTCACGCACTCGCAAAGAGATTGTCCAAGACGCGTAGTTGGATCGTAATGTCTTTCATTCTCATTTTGATTTCTTGTTTTTTGGTGCTCATTTCAATTTTGTTTAACAAATTAATGGATTTGTTGCGTGTGTAACATTGAAGTTAAGAGTAGTCTCTCTCCCAAATTCTACATATGAATACAGCATAGAAACTATACGAGGATATGTTTATGAAAGCAAACATGATTATGATTATTAAGGCTGCCGTCACAGCTTAACTTTCTCTCGAGTGAAAATAAATTGTGATTGTTCGTGTGTGGTTGTCCGATGTCGGTGTAATGCGGTAAAGAATTTGATTGCTATGCGTGAAACAAAGAAAATTGCTTTTTCGTCTCAAAATATCTGGTTCTTTTCATATTTGTTTCTAACTTGTAGAATATTTTTTCCAGGTTGCCATAAAGACATTGATAGTTATTCATAGGACATTGAGAGAGGGTGATCCTACCTTTAGGGAGGAGCTTTTGAACTATTCACACAGAGGTGTTCTCCAAATATCTAATTTTAAAGATGATTCAAGCCCTCTTGGTATATAGCTTCTATCAATTTCTCGTAGTTGGGAATCAGTGTGTAATCACTTGTGGATATATGCCCAATTTTGAATATAGTAACACTTTCTTCTTAGATTTGTATCTTCATGTGCAGCCTGGGATTGTTCTGCATGGCTTCGTACGTATGCACTCTTTCTAGAGGAGCGGCTTGAGTGTTTCAGGATACTGAAATATGACATTGAGTCTGAACGTTTGACAAAATCATCGCCTGGGGCGACTAAGGTTTCCACTTTACATAATTTGGAGTTATATTCTAGCTCTTAGTTTAGATTTTTTTTCTTGAAATACGAGCACCTAAGTGTCTCCTAATTGTAAAAGGTACATAGTCGAACGAGGCTTTTGAGTTCTGATGAGTTGTTGGAGCAGTTGCCTGCACTGCAACAACTTCTGTATCGCCTCATTGGTTGTCAGGTAATAGTTGAAGGAACGTACTTGACTTATTTGGCTTTCAAAGCTAAATCCATTTGATTTGGACTGTCATATATCTTTATACCTCAGAACTAGCTACAATTTCTTTTTCATAAGAGGCATAACAATTAAAATGAATTTTGCAGCCGGAAGGAGCAGCTTACCACAATTATCTCATTCAGTATGCCTTGGCCTTGGTATGCATGATATATTTTCATTCTATAAAACTAGTGATTTTTGCATGTCTTCTTGTTATTGGTAGTGGAATTATTATAGGAAATTGTAGAAAATATTGCATTTTACTCTGCATGCAGTATTAATTTATAATGGATACTGCTCATTTATCAGGTTCTTTTGACTTGGATTTCCCTTCTGTGAATTTTTATAAGAAAAAAGTTGTTTGTCGTAGCTTCATGCTGCTGAATTTAGTAATTGGCAGATTGTGTTACTAAATTTGATCATTTTATGCTTTGCTGTATCTTTGGCTCGTGGAAATTGAGAGAAAAATGCATAGAAATGCTTTCACAATGATAATGAAAAGGAAGCATTTCTCTTTCATTCATCGGAGAGACAGGAAATAAAAAAGAATGGATTTCCTTGTTCATATTCCGAGAACCTGAAGAAGAAAATGTTAATTGTCTAAGATGCATAACCCTTGCAGTATGGTTTGTCATCATTAGCCTGTTATTTTTGTTAATGAGTTTCATAATAGTTTGCATGATCTCAAGAATGCAATTAATCTCTCCCTTCATGAAACTTCTTTTCTAGGAAGTAACTATATTCTTAAGCATACATCAAATGCATCTATTACCTTAAATATTCTTAAAAGCAAAAATACATCTTGATGTCAAGTCAATTTATTTCCATTTGATGAATCTATGTTTAAATATTTCTTCACTATTGGCTGTCCGTAGTTATTGTTGTGACTCCCAACAATCCTTCTCATTTAGGTTTTGAAAGAGAGCTTTAAAATATATTGTGCCATCAATGATGGAATTATCAACCTTGTGGACATGGTACGATTACTTCAGCCTTAGTTTTACTACGACCAAATCATTTGTATAACAAAAATTTTCTTTTTCAAATAAATGTTGAATTGTACATCTTTTTTCAGTTTTTTGATATGTCAAGACATGATGCAGTTAAAGCTCTCAATATTTACAAAAAGGCTGGCCAACAGGTCTGCTGTTATTCTTATGTTTGTGAATTAAATAGGATAAGCAAGTTTTGTGCGGATATTCTTGTTAAGCTTACTATTCTTCTTTTCTTATTTATTTTTTGGGTTGCACAGGCTGAGTGTCTTAGTGATTTCTATGAATACTGCAAAGGTTTGGACCTAGCCAGGAACTTTCAGTTTCCAACATTGAGACAGGTTCCTCTTTCACATTGAACTGCAGTACTTTTGTCAATCTCATTTAATTGATCTTATAACATATATTTCTGAATAAACAGCCACCTCCATCTTTTCTTGCAACCATGGAAGAATACATTAGAGAAGCACCCCAAACAGGTTTTGTTCAGAAGAGACTGGTGAGAAATCCTTTCCATGTGATTTTCAGCTTTTTCCTTTCTTTACCATACATGTATGCATATCTCTTAACATGCCTATCTGAGGCTTTTAGAATATTATCATGTTTCAGTGTCTAACAGCGTATGCTTGTTTTTTTGTTTTATTTCTTTTTAAGCAATAAATATTATCCTAACTTTTTTGGCATATGTAAAGTGCACTAGCATAATTAATAGCTTTGATTTACTAACTCCACAATGTATGATGTCACAAGTCATGCTTAAAACTCCTTTGAAATAAAGTTTCAAAATGTTTATAAGTTTTAAGGATCCTGGATTTTACTTGCTGCTCGAATAAAGCAGGAAAAAAAAGTCGCCTTAATGAATTTTCTTCACTCTTGGGCCATGGCCTTGTAGTATCACAACTCTGCATAGCCTGCACAGCCAGCAAGATGTGGCATAAAAAGTTGCCCATTTTGTTAAGTTTAAAATAATTCTCTTTTGGACTCCCCACATCGAAAAAATTATAATGCTAAGAGAGTGTGACATTGTTGTCCAGCACTCTTGTCATGGAATCTTTGTATAATTTCTAGTATTCATACATTCACAAATCCTTGCAGCAAATGTTATGTTCCTCACGTATTAGTTCTAACATGACATGTGGTCCATTTGCTGTCCCTTTAATGCTGATAAAAATACAAAATGGTGTCCATTCACACTAGGTATGTTTAGAATCCTAAAAATAGTATTTCTGTTGCCTTTGACGTTGAATATTTATCTATCTCTTGTGGGAAGTGAACTTGTTTTTACCATTTTCCTTGTGGTTATTGCAGCTGTTGTCTTTTTTTCTTAGTTTTCTTTATGTGTTTTTTTTAAAATAATTATTAAGGTGATTTCTTTTGCAATTAGCATGACTGTGTTCTTTTTGTTAAGATTTGTGATTTTAATCTTATTGATCAGGAAATAGACTTTATTATAGCACCATGCATGGGTTGCTTATACACTTCAATAATTTCAGTGTTTGATTCTCTATCAAGATTATACTGAACGTTTCTTCTTTTTGTTTAGTTTCAGTTTAGCCTTTAGTTTCTTTGTTTTGAGGGGTCTGTTTGAGTGGTTCCCGCATGCATATGTCTGTGTGTGTTGTTAGGCTTTCTTTGGTGCATAAGTTGATTGTCATCCTCATTCATCTCTCTGGTAGACTGATACTACATACACATTTTGAAGTAGCAATTTAATTCACTTTGTAGCTTTCTTTGGCATGGATTTTTGAAAGGATAACTTAGATGGAAGGTGTAAATCTATTAATGGTTTGCAATTTGTGTTTATTTCTTTGTTCTGGTTATCTACAGTCATGGACAATGAATGTTGGACACTCTCCAATTGAAAATTTTCTGATTGATTCTTAGAACAAAAAACATTCACAGTTTACCATTATAAGCTCTAATACTAAGTAAAAAATGATCAAAGTTTTTCAGCAAAGTTCTTCCACAATTTGGCTTGAATTTTAGAAATCAAATAGAAATGCCTTCTTCACACAAAATTGTGGTATGTTGGTATTGTCTGTTTTTCAGTTGCTATAAATATATTATTCTAACCCAGGAATATCGTGAGAGGGAACAAGAACCTGAGAAACCTGAAGAACCTGAAGAACCTGTAGAAAGCGAAAAGGAAGAGGAAAAGGTTGAGGAGGAAAAACCCCTGGTTGAATCAGAGGAAGAACTCCAGGCTAAAGAGGAAGAGGAAGTTGATGCTGCTCCACTAATACAACCAGAAGATGTGGGAGATCTTCTGGTAAGTTTGAATTTGTGTCATGACTTTTATGAATTCTTTTGGCCACCTCTGTCAAATTAAATCATTCCTAAACAATTTTGTACAGGGTCTGAGTGAAGTAAATCCCAAAGCTGCAGAACTAGAAGAAAGTAATGCGTTGGCTCTAGCAATTGTTCAACCTGGTAGGTCACTTGCGTTTTGTTAAACCATTATAAAGAATAAATCATTCATGCATGTCTGGTCTGTAGAGTGTAGTAAAAGCTCATAATGAAGATATAAAAATGCACCATTGTTTCCCCATTTCGTATGGTTAATGACCACTTGATTATATATGTTGTTTATAACCTGCAATTTCTTTGTCATTTGATCATTTTGTAGGCAATGATCCCCTATCTTCTCATCCTGGTTTGAATGAAATTTCTGGTAGTGGATGGGAGCTAGCTCTTGTTACCACACCCAGCAACAACACAGGCCGTCTGGCAGACAGCAAACTGGTTGGTTTTCTTTGCTCTACATGAAGTTCATAACTCTACAATATTCTTTGGTATTTTTGAGTATTATGCAGTGCATTTGTTATATACATTTTCTCACCGAGATCAACTTGGGCTCTTGAGTGATGAAATTTACATTCAATTTGATCTTGCGTTTCTAGATAGGTTTTTCATGAGATTGCTTGCTTTATAATTTGCTTTGTTCAGTCTTTCATCCGAAGACTATATACCTAACTTCTCTACATTGCAAGGACGTTTGGGACACTTTGGGCAGGATTTGGTCTAGGATTGAGTATTCCAAAAGCAGGTCTTGCATTTATTTGATCCTTGGTTGCCATGCTTGAGTACACAAGCTAGAGTCATATTCTCACATACATTGTAAAGCGATCTTTGTTATGAATTCTTGTGCACTGCTGAAGAAATCTTTCATGATCATGGTTTACTTTCTGGGTCAGGCTGGAGGCTTTGACAAGCTGTTACTCGATAGCTTGTATGAAGATGATAGTGCGAGGAGACAATTACAACTGCAGAATGCAGGGTACGGATACGGAGGGATGGCTGCGACACCAAATCCATTTGAACAACAATACGATCCGTTCGCAATGTCCAACAGCATAGCACCACCGACCAATGTGCAGATGGCTTTAATGGCGCAGCAACAGCAGCAGCATCATCAACAACAGCGCATGATGCTGCCACTGCAGCCTCAACACCAACAACAAACGTCAATGATGGTACCTTATCAAAATCCAACTCAATATGCTCAACAACAACAACTACAAATGCAACAGATGGACCATGCCAATCCATTCGCGGATCCATTCCTCGCCCTCCCTAAGAGTTCAAACCCGCAACAAGGGAACCAGATGTTACTTTAGAGGTCATTTTTTTTTACTTTTAACTAGAGTATGTTCTTTAATTCTTTGAAATAGGAGAATCGTTTCGTTTTCATTTGTTCTTGCAGCTTACTCTTCGTTCGATTGGTAAAAACATTATAACATGTATGGTATTTCCAGAAACAGTGATCATTAGTTGATGTAGTATATTTATCACTGAACGCAAGTCTGGACAAATGCTTCTGCTACCACACCATTAATTTCGAAGTCTAGTAGTGTTTTTAAATTTGCCTTTGACAAGATGAACTAGAAAGATGTTCGTATTCAGAAAGAGCGATGTTTGATGAATGGTTCATCATTTGAGATATTTGAAAAATATCTCATTTTTCGATTACCTCACACCATGTAGTACTTCCTTGGGATAAAAAAATTTGTGTCCCTCAGTTTTTACATTTTCACAAATAAGGATATATATTTCTATTTCTATCAAATAGATCTTAAGACATGTCAAATGACTAAAAAAACTCAGCTTTTTTTTTTTTTTTTTTTTGTAATTCCTAATTTTTTTGAATTGCTAATACTATGCCATAAGAGTCTAACAGAAGTTTACATGTATATTAATATGATATGGTTCGAAAATTTGGGTTTAAATTGAATAATTGAATCCTATTTGAATTTAAACGTAATATTATATATAATATTAAAGTATAATAATTTTTAAAATATAACTGTTTAAAGTTAATATTATTAAATTTTTTTTAACTTATAAAATACAATAAAAATATCATAATTTTAAACAAAGTCTAAAAGTAACTATTCCAAATACTAGTATTAAGTTTTATGCTACTTGTCTTTAATATCATCTTATCAAAATTTAATACTATAATAATAATTTGATTAATTTAAAAGGACTTGGTGCTTATTTGATGTAAATATATAGGTCCTTAATTGTGAAAAATTAAAAGCTAGGGGCCTATATCTTATTACCTGAATTTCCCTTCCACGTCAATTGGCGCGCATATATTTCAAGAACTCTACCGACTTTCCACCCTTCTCATAGTTGGTTCTTCACAAAAAAATGGTTTTGACTCGAATCCTCTCTCAGACTCGATACCTACTGCGCCATTCCCTCAAATCCCCACCGTTGATTTCCCTCTCACTAAATCGCTACCTTTCGTTCAGAACCCAGCTGATCCAAATCGACCTCGAATCCCCCTCGTCATCCTTCATATCTGCCTCCGACACGTCGTCGGCCGCATCGGACGGTGTCAATGAAGCGGTGGCCTTAAAGAAACTGGAGGACGTGATGCACTGGATTGTCGTACTTAAGTCCGCACCTGATTGACTCACCTTCATCCCTGGGTCGTCTTTCTGGGTCCCACGTCTTCGACGGTCGCACGCTGTCGTCGACTTGTTCAGCTAGTTGACTAATCAGTTGACGGATGAGGAGTCGCTCTCGCTCGTCACACTTCGCGGCTGGCCCTGTTCTTCGTTTTTGCTCCAAGGTAAAAAACTTAATTGGAATCAACTTACTTGTATAACTGAAATTGTATGTGCGATTAGACTGTATGACTATGTGGAAAACAAATAATAAATTAATGAATGAGTTTTATTTTAGGATACATTTATAGGTCGGTGGTGATTGTTGTGTGTTTGAACGGCAGAAAGTCAGTTTTGAAATCTTGAGAGTAGCTTATAGGGTGCTAAATTTTCCATCAAATGGCAGCATTTTGGTTTAGTGGCGGCACTATTTGAAGTGTTTTGAGTGTTTATTATCCTAAGAATTTTGGAATGTTACCGGGTTGACGAGTTTGATCGCGTCAAGCAGTTATGCCGTGGTTTGATCACATTTAAGTTGATTGTGAGAACCTGTTCGCCGTTGTGGGATTCGTCAGCACTTCTGGTATTGTGTTTTAAATGGTGGTTTTAAATTTTTTTAATTTAAAATCAAAGTGATGTTTGTTTTTATGATTTGAAATCGCATCTTGTAGTGTGCTTTTAGAACTGTAAGTTTTGAAATCACGTCTTGTAGTCTACTTTTAGAACTGTAATTTAGAAATGAAAACATAGAAAACATGTTTGGTAGAATATTTAGGTCCGCTTGGTATTGAGATGATTCCTCTTAACTTTGGAAGCAAATAAAAAGGCGTTTGGTTACACCAATTTTTAGTGGAATTGACTCACTTTTTCTCTAAATTTTGCATTTAGTACTTCCATCTTTTGCAATTGCAGCTTAAGTCATTTCATCTCAATACCAAACAAACTGTTGAAGAGAGCAATGTGAGCGACAAACGGGGAAAAATTGTGAAAATGACATTTTCATTTTTTGAACTCTCTTCAATACCATTTTTATTTTCAATGAATTAGTTTTCATTACACATCTTGCCATACAAGCTTTTGTCATTCTTGTCTTTGAAAAATGGTATTTGGATAACCATAGCATGCACTATCTGAAATCCTGGATGATTGAGCATCTTATATCTCACCTTGAATGACTGACATCTTATAGCTCAGCTGATCTCATGATAACCAATTCAAGTCGAAGGACTGTTGCATCTTGACAATGTGAATATTTATAGATTGCACTAGCATTTGATAACAATGTATAGTTAATCATTTCCCTGTTGGTATGTATGAGATTTATATCAGTTATAATCTATGAGTTTTAACCCTTTGGTTTTTACCTGCAGAAGCCACAAAGGCGGTTGGGCTCAAGGTGGCTAAAGAGAATGGGGGCAATTTGGAGGTGAAAGTGATGGTTTTTACAGAAATAGAAAACACCTCTCAGCATGAGGAGGAAGGATGAGTTAATGTCTCAAGATAGAATCATCTGCTGCAGTGGGTGTTTTTTGTCATCTTTCTTCAATTAGTATATTTGTTTTGTATTTGGCTTTGAATTTTGTTGAACTTTAGGAGATGGAACCCAATTATTTCCATAAGCATAGGCTTTTAATTCGACTCTATGCAGTGATTCATCTTTGTTTTATCAAGCAAGATGCAGCATAATTTTTTTTAGGCCAAACGTTTGTGAACTTCTATGTTCTTTATAATTTCAAATGACAATAATAATGGATACAGTTTCAAAATCATGTCTTTGATTGTTATAATGTCAAGCATATGAACATAATAGTGTATATGCATGCATGTGTGTATGACATGAAATTTCGTGCAGTTCAGATATAACTTCTCATATGACTTGTTCAATTTTGAATGGGATGATTTCAATGTTCTCTTTATAATGATTTTGTCCTGGATATGCAGGCTTGTTCACCATTTTAGATAACTGGAGATTGAAGGGAAAGAGAAGGATATGTGAAAGAAATGGGAGTTGCTAAAGGCAATTTTGTACAGAAGCAATCATGGATGATTGGGTTTTGGAGAATCCATCATACTTTTGCTTATTTTGCAATGGCAACTCCCTTCTGCACAAGGAGTTTAAACATCTACTGTTATTTCCTTTATGCTTAGCTACTGACTTAGTAGTTGTAATTACAAAATCTATGTTCTATATTCACGCCATTAGGAATTTGATGTTATTCTGGAGATGTACCACCTTCTCACTTTACATAGCACTTGTGCATGCCACTGTTGCTTCTTTTACGACTACCAAAAGGCCTATGGATGTTCTCGTTTTTACTTCACATTCAGGATACCCGGTATATCATCAGAGCAAGCACTTATGGTTAGGATTGTCTAAAAGCCAATCCTGTCCATTCAGTACCCATGAATTTTAAGGTCTTGATGATTTCGACTTATAGGATTGGACTACATTTGCATTGTTTCTTTTTTTTAAAAAAAATCCCACTAATGTTTTCTGTGTCATTAGGTTTTGCACAATAGGTTAGAGGAAATAGTCTACACGTTGAAAAACACGGACAGAAAACGGTTTTAAGAATTATAAGGAAATTTTGAAAATGACCATTTTGTAAGTTAATTTACGAAAATGACCTGATTTTTTTTTTAACTAAATTGATCAAAGAAGTTGAAATTAATGAATAATGGCAAAAACTTTTAAAATCTTTCATATTGGTACTCATTAGATTTGGTTTCAAGCACTCTTATATTTGGAGACTAATCTGTATTATTTTTAAAATTAGTAATATAGAACTAAAATAAAAATAAATAAATTATCTTACATTTTTAGTAAATTTGATGAAAAAATTAATTTGATAATTTTTATAAATTAAGTTAACTCATAAAAGTGGTTATTTTAAAAAAATTTCAAAATTCAATGGGCTGGGCTGGGCTGGGCTGGGCTGCAACAGTATGACATGGAAAATGTGTTATTGTATTAGACCATAATTTGCAGTTTTCAGTCCCAACTTATGCCAGCATGGCATAATTCCATTGGTGGAATGATAAAAATTACACGTCTTAACCAATCAGCTTGTAAATAAAAAAGATAAATAGTTCGGGCCATCACTTATCAGATAGAAAAGCCTGAAGAATTCAATTTGATCCCTCCTGAAACAAAACAATAGTGATGGCAGAAGAACCGGTAATGGCGCGTTCATCGGCGTCGGCATCAAGCTCACATCAACAACCGTCGTCTACATCTACGCCCGAGTCCAATCTCAAGCAACCCCAGGTTTCCTATGAAATTTCAAGCTCAAATTTTTATTCCTATTTTTTAGTTAATTTTTGGTTTTGCATCAATTTTTCAATTGCTTATTATATTATTAGTCAATGGAATTCCTTCCTTTTCTGGGTCCTTGACGATGTGTCTGTTTAATTCTTTTATTCATACTAAATTGATTCAGAAGTTGTCGTTATCGGGCATTGTAATGAGGCTTTTTAAGTTATATAGTGTGGGTACTCCTACACTATGAATAGTTGATGAGAATTACCTCATTATATAGTGTGGGTACTGCTATACTACGAATAGTTGATGAGAATTACCTCATTCTTATTCAGCGTTAATGAAAGATTTACAAGTATTAAGTATTAATAATTGGGCATAAATTTTAAAAATTTCTGTGTTGATTAGTTGTGTTTAATCTCAGGTTCCAGCATTCTCAGGTTTCCTAGGTTTTGGAAATGGTGATGTTGGGGCGCTGCCAATGATGTACCCTGCAGCTTTTGCTGGGTTGAATCCATGGGAGAATCAACAACAGACAACTAATCGTGGGGCAGGCATATACGCTGTTCCGGTTCTTCCATATACAGGAATTCCAGCAAACACTCTTATACCCCTTACTTACAACATACCCACGTAAGTATATCTTTAGCTTTGGCTCAACATAATTCAACTGTGCTGTGGTTCAGATTTTTTTCAATTTTTGGTTTGTGGTTTTTCCATTGATAACACCATTGCATGGTTGTTATAACTGTCGGTTATTAAGAGACTTTTACTTACTCATTTTCACTGGTGATTCGGTGAACTGTGATGGATGTTGAGATTGAATCTCTTGCTTTCTAGCGGAGTGTCAGTGGGTAGCTTTTGTTTGGTCCTAGTTTTTGTGATTTTTAAGAGTTCATCAAGTGCTTTAGATTGTCTTATCCTGATCCATGTATCGTTGTGTACTTGTGTTGATAAGATCTGGGCATTCACATTCCAATTTGAATTGTGTAATTGCATTTTCATGAATTACTTTAATGACAGTGGATCTGTTTTCTCCTTTCTCAGTCCATATCTACTACATATGTGGGTAAAAAACAATGACTACCTTCATGCCAGAATTTGTCAACATTTTTTGTTTACATATCGCTGAGTATTTGAACCTTGAAACAATAATCGCAATCTTTTTGTGAGTGTTTGAATTATATGGTGTTAATTTCATTCAAGCAGCAGGTATCTCAAGAACTGATAAGGCAAAGACATAGTATACTTGAACAAGATGTCACCAGATGTAGTTTGGAAGATGGCTTTGCTATGTTAAAAAGGGTAATGATTGTGACAGCAGTGTTGTTGAAATTGAATATAACCAGTGACATCTTTTTCTTGTGAGTCGTGACCATATACATGTGGAAGCTTTACAACAGACTCTTTATAAATACCCATCCCTAATTGGTTTTTTTATTTGAACAATCAATCTGAATCCAATGTTTTAATCATAAACACACAAAGCTTAATCTTATTGAAAGAGTCAACTATTTAATATCAACAAATGAAGATGTAGAAGAGCATACTATTGTTTGATATTAATGAAAGCATGTAGAGAGAGAAAGAGAGAGGGGAGCATGTAGCGGCTTAAGGTTGGTTAATAGCAAGTGTTAATTGGGTATGGGATGACAACAATTGTGTGAGTAGAACTTAAAATGCAATTTTGTGCTTAGACATTAAAGAAACATGCTATCTACCTTAGGCAAACCAAAGAAATTTTACTCTGATCACAACGTGCTCCACTCAACTGGTTTACGCACTCTTTACTGTTTTTGTACCATTGGTCTCCATTGTAGGTAATATAGCTCTGTGATTTACATCAACACAATACTGTTGGATACCAAATTTTACACCAGCAAAGTTGCAGAAATGAGAACTAGAACTTCAGTCTGTTAGACTTAGTACAGCTGCCTTTGAAGATCTAATGATGTGCAATTGTCTTATAGGCTTCAACACACATTTACAGAGTGGACTGTGATGCAATATAGCTAATCACACCTATAGTTTGGTTGCTGTAGAGAATATGTGAATTGATGGGCAACTTTTATAGCAAACATAATATTAGGTCTGGTTACAATCAATTTTGTTAACCTGTGTACTGTTTGTCGGATTTTCTATGCTTTTGTTAGTGTATTCTTAATGGATACCTTCCTCATTGTGTCAGTAAATTTTTTAACACTCGAGACCCTCACTTAAATATGTATGTGTCCGATCTTTGTAGTTTCATGTCACTACGCCCTAGAAGTCATTTTTCAAGCTAGGAAACAGCATACTTTTCATGTGGAAAGTTGTATCCCTGGGAACTAAGCCACTTGATCTCTTAGGGACTAATAGAACAGGCTGAGATTTTGAAAGTTGTATCCCTCTGACAACTGATGACAATGACGATAACATGATGTTACTTCTGTTGAAACAGTAATTTTTTTACAATGAATATATTAATAGCTTACTGCCTGTTATATTTTTAATGAAAGTTGCAAATGGTCATCTACAGTACTAGACCAAGCACTGAAGCTGAGGCAGTGGGTACAGAGCATGGGCAAGCTGGTCAAGAACAACATCAACAGCAACAGGCACATCAAAGACAAGTTGTTGTAAGGAGATTTGGGATTGCATTTCATCTTGATTATTTTCTCATAATAAAGCTGGCGGTTGTTATATTTTTGTTGAACCAAGGTGGATCAAGAATAAGATTGACTGTCCTCGTGATTTTGGCTTCACTTATTTACTGGTAAGTCTCTAAGCTTCTAATCTTTTTTAGTTTTAAGACTTTTTCTCTGCATGTTTTGCGGCATTTTGTTGATTTTTTAAACATATTGTCAAAGAAAATTAATCTTTTCTTCCCTAGTTATATTGGTTAAGAACTTTTGTTATCTGTATTAATATTATAAGCAAAGCCCCGAGTTGGTCTCTGCCAAGTTACTCAACTGAGTTAGTTCTACCAAGCTGACAGCTAAGGAATCTGTTCTTATCCTGTATGAGAGTTAACAAAAAATAACAAGGGTAATAGATAAAGGTATGCACTCCAGCAATTTTCAAATACTGATCAATAAAAATGCTTTTGCAATTTTTTTCTGGAGAAACTCTCTGTTTGTAACACTTTTCTGAAAAACTTTTGTATTGGGTTGATTAGATGAATCTTTGAGTTCTGTGAATTTCTGTTTTTTCATTTTGAAATTCTGGTTTCATTTCTTTATATCTATGTCAATATGAATGGACATAACATAAACATCTCTTGAGTTCAAATTGAACTTTTCATATGTGGTTGTTGCAGCTATCAGATCGGAGCTCTCACACCATTACTTCGGCGGCTTTCACAAAGCATGCAGAGGGCAGCACAGCCACCCCGTCCCCTTAGGCCAGCTGTCAGAGCTGAAAATGTTCTTGCTGCCGCAAGGCAGGGGAATGAGAATGCTGGTGTAGCAGGTAATTTCTGTTTCCTGTATATCCATGAACATATTGTCTTTCTGGTGTTCTGATTGATATCACATTGATCTTTACACCATAATTAGATAATTCAAGATCTAACGAACTTGTTTAACTCCAATTCGATCATAATTGATCCATCTGGCTATTATTAAACCTACCAGCTTAACTCATAATTTTATTATTTAATATAACTCTAAAACAATATTACAAATTAATGATCTTTTGCTCATAAACTAGTCATAAAAATTGATTTAATTTTACTGAATACATAACATTTCATTGTATGTTTAAATGTTAATATATTAATGTGAACTGGGTAAATAATTTAATCAGGTCAGTTTTGTGTGAATTGATCCTGACAATTAGAATTAATTATGTGATCTCATCTTACCGTTTGCAGTGTTGACATTAATAATCGAGTAGATCATGTCAGCATGCCTAATAATGGAGTATTTGGTACTCACTCATTAATTTGCTTACGCTGCTATTATGACTTACTACAGATGGACAAGCAGGAGCTGAGAATGATAATGGGCTGTTAAATGATGGTAATCATCGGGCTGCTGATAATGAGAACGCAGCAGACCCTGCAGCCAATGGCGGTAATCAATGGTGGGGAATTGTGAAGGAGATCCAGATGATTGTCTTCGGCTTCATTACTTCTCTCCTCCCAGGCTTTCCCAACCTAGATTAGTTCATATGGTACCAACTCAGAAGCCGCGAAAGTTGATCTACTAGTTTTATTCTCCTATCAAAAATAAATGTGCAGAAGGCACCCAAGATTAGGTGTAACTTTAAGATGCTTACTGTAATATGGTGCAAGTCTAGCACCATTCTGTATAGAGTGGAGTGGGTCAGTTATGGATTTTGGAATACATTTGTGTGCAAGGTTTTGCTCCAGATGCTTCATTGTTACTGCTGAAGTTGCTGGCTGTATCTTTTTACCGTTTTCTTTTCTTGTTTTTCTTCATGGATATGTGAGGGAGCCGACTTAATTCACAAATTTAATAAGCTTTTCGGAAAGAGGGAACTGGCATAATTTCATAGATAAACATTTTATTTATTTTTAAAAGAATTCACATTATCATTAAATACTGTTGAATAAACGAGATTAATTTTATATAAAATTTAAATTTTTAAAAGATTAGTTAACTCATTCATTGTTTATTTTTTATATCTATTATTTTTGAATAATTTTATTTTAAATTTAGTTGAATAATACTTAATTAAATATTTTTTTGAGTTGATATCTATTTTAGTTAAATATTTATTTAAATGAGAGGAATATTGGATAAAAAATAGATTTATTTTTTTTTTAATAGAATAGCCTTTTTTTTATTCAAAATAGTTAATTCAACACAAATATATTATATTGGCTCCTCTAAAACTTTTCAAACTGAACTTGTTTCATCTTTTTCATAGTATTATGACTCGTTCATACCTATTCATACAACTTTAAAAGTCTATGTTTTGCATATTACTCCACATAGACTTAATAGAATTAACTATTTGGATTGGTTTCAATCCATGACCATGGTAATACACCGCAAAGAGAAGTTAGGCTTTCTAACAAGGGCAACACTTGTACCATTAGAAACTGACAGAGTTTACATTATATAGGAAGCAAATAACTCAATGATCATGGTCTGGTTGGTGAACTTTATAGAAAAAAGAATAGGTCAAAATCATTTATCCTATACAATTATTAAGGATATATGGGACAAAGTTAAGGATATTTACTTAGATGTAGATAATTCAGCTCGGTTGTTTAAGCTTAAATCTATCTTGAAAGATAGCAACAAGCAAAATTGTTAGTTACAGATTACTATAATAATTTAATCAGATTATAACAAAAGTTAGATCTCTTTAAAGATATGACAAAATATTGCATTAAGTGTAATAAAAAAAATTAGAATGAGCTTGAGGTAGAGAAGATTTTTAATTTTTTTTTCATGGTCTCAATAAAAACTTAGATGAAGTCAAGGGAAGAATGCAAAGATCAAAACCATTGTTAAACCTTTAAGAAGCCTTTGCCAAGGTATGTAAAGAAGAAAGTAGACATTGGGTAATACTACAAGGCAATAAGGATGCAAAGTAAGTCTGATAGTTCGAACATTGCAAAATCTGCCTTAACCATCAATAAGAATTGATACAATCAAGGGGATCAAAAGAATAATTTTGGAGATTAATGTTCAAAAAGAAATCAATGGTGTGATCATTGTCAACGATCTAGTCATAGTTGAAAAACTTGCTAGAAGCTACATGGAAAGCTAACAAATTGGAAGCCAAAGAAACGAGAAAGCAAAGGGTATCAAGCTACTGCATAAGTACAAAATCAACAACACTTAAGTTTCAATTAAGAACAGTCAGTGGAACCCTAGAAATTGCTCCAGCATACTCAAAGTCAATCAAATTCTACTAATCAACCATAACAATCTTTTACTTATAATACAACCTAACAAAATATATTTTCTCTTACTTTAAACACAAGAATAGCAAATAATAATGAGTTGATAATGGATTCAAGAGTTTCGAATCACATGATAGGAAATGCAGAAATATTCCCTACCTATACCCATGTTCTAAAATACTTAAAATTAAAATTGCAGATAACTTTTCATCATCTATTATAGGAAAAGGAACTGTTATTATTTCATTAGATATTTGCTTATATTTAATATTACATGTCTCTAATTTTGCATATAATTTGATTTCAATCAATAAGTTAACTAAAGATATGAATTGCAAGGTTAATTTTTTCTCATATTTATGTAAATTTTTAGCATTTATATTCAGGAAAGAAGATTGGCAGTGCTAAGAACAATAACGGATTATACTACCTTAATAACAAAAAGTATGGAATAAATAATCAAATCCAAGCTCTTCATGGAATTTTAAGTTATACTTCTAATTTAATTTTAAAAAAAATAATGTTATGGCATAAGAGACTTGGCCATTCTAATTTTTCTTATTTGAAAAAATTATTTTCAAATTTATTCCATAATAAATATACAAATTTATTTTGTTGTGATATTTATCAAGTTGCAAAATACAAACGAAACTCGTATCTTGTGCATCCATATAAAATGTCCAAAGCTTTTTCTATGTTCCATAGTCATATATGGGGTCCAATTATAAATAAGAATATTTCAAGAGTTAGGTGGTTTATTACATTCAAATACAAATCTAAATACTCCATATTGATAATGGATGAGATTATTTTGATCAAGTTCTAAGAAAGTACTTTGCTAATAATGGGATAGTCCATCAAAATTCATATATAGGAATACATTAACAGAATAGGATTACAGAATGCAAAAATTGATATCTCTTAAAAGTTACTAAAACCTTGATGTTTATTAATAATGTTCCTAAAAGTTTCTAAAGAGAAGTTGTTCTTACAGCCTCATATATTATTAATTGGCTTCCATCTAATGTTCTTCAATTCCAAACATCACTTCAAATTCTTCTTAGCTATTATCCTCAAAATTATTTGTTTTAAAATTTACCTATAAGGATCTTTGGTTGTATAGTATTTATTCATTTTTTAACAAAAACAAAATTAAATCCTCAGGCGACTAAGTACATTTTCTTGATGTATTCACTATTTCAAAAGGAGTATAAATTTTATTGTTTAAAAATAAAAAAACTATTTGTAACTATAAATGTCACTTATTTTGAAAATACTTCTTTCTTTAAGAGTTCAATTCACAAGGAGAATTTTAGTGAAATTGAATTTTTTAATTTTTCTATTAAGGATAACTGTAAAGCTAAGGAAAACTCTTTTAATGATGAAATTTCAATTCTAAATAACTCTAATATACTTGACATTTTTCCTACAAATGTTTCGGCTGAAAGTTTAATAATTTTGATTCCTATTCCAAATGCAATACCAAAAAATTCAAATCCAAATCCTAAAAATTTCAAGTCTAAATCTCTTATACCACGAACTGACACATTTAATGTAAATGGATAGAAGTATAAAAAGAATCCAATAATTTTGACATAGTTTCAAAGAGCAAACAAGAATCAAGAAGTAAAACCTATCACTACCCAATAGAACTGCCTAGATTCTGATCCAAATGCAAATTCACATATGATACATCTAAATAAAGGTTTAAACAATTTCAAAAGCGCAAAATTTGAACAAGAAAATGAAAAATTTTAGTAAGACAATAAAGAATTTTAGCCAGAAATAATGAATATGTTGATTGCTCTTCGAAAAGCTAAAAAGAACTTGTACACAATATCTAATACAATATTACATGTCATTGGAAAATCTTTCTTAGTCATACAAAACATTTAGTTTGAAGATATCAGTTAAAAAAATTCCGACAAACATTTTTAAGGCTCTTGGTAGTCAAGAATGAAAGTGTGTTGTTTTGGAGGAGTTTAATACTTTAAAGAAGAACGATACATAGGAGATAGTGAAGTTGCTAAAAGAAAAGTTTCCAGTAGATTGCAAATGGTTTTAATATTAAATACAAAGATTATGGGAATATAGAAAGGTATAAAGTAAGGTTTGTTGTCAAAGAGTTTATTCAAACATTTGGTATAAACTATAATGAAATATTTGCACCAATAACTAAATTGAATACAATCAAAGTTTCGGTGTCCGTCGTAGCAAATTTAGATTAGCCACTCTATCACATTATGTGAAAAATGCATTCTTGAATGGAGAATTAAAAGAAATTTATATGTGACTTCTACCCGGATTCAAACACAAAGTTGGCAAAGAAAATGTATGTCGATTAAAAAAAATCTCTTTATTGGTTAAAGCAGTCACTAAAAATTTGGTTTGATAGGTTTTTTTCTCATCAAAGAAATTTGGATATATTCAAGAACAAGCAGACCATACACTATTCTTCAAGACTTCTTCAAATGAAAATATTACTATTCTTATAATATATGTGCACGATATTCTAATGGGAGATGATTTAAAAGGTCTCATTTCCTTAAAAGTGTTCTTAACAAAGGAGTTTGAAATTAAAAATTTAGGACAACTTCATTATTTTTAAAGAATGAAAATAACAAGAAGCAAAAAAAGTATTGTTATCTGTCAAATAAAGTATAAATTGAATTTACTTAAAGAGACAAGAATGCTATGGTGTAAACCATTTGAAACTCCAGTATAACCAAATGTGAAGATAGGTAAAGAATGAAAATAACAAGAAGTAAAAAGGGTATTATTATCTCTCAAATAAAGTAGACATTGGATTTACTTAAAAAGACATGAATGCTAGGGTGTAAGCCATTTGAAACTCCAGTAGAGCCAAATGTGAAGATAAGTAAAGAAAGAGGACATCCAATAGATAAGGCGAGATATTAAAAATTAGTGGGAAAGCTAATCTATATATCCCACACTAGACATGACATAACTTTTGTAGTAAGCCTAGTTAGCTAATATATGCATAATCCATTCAAAGTACATTTAGATGTAGTTTATAGAATTCTGAAGTATTTGAAGTCCTTATCAGAAAAAGGTTTATCTTTTGAAAAAGGTGATAAGAGAAATGCATAAACTTATATTATGCTAATTGGCTGGACCAATTGATGATAGAAAATTTACTTCTAGTTATTATACATTTATCTGAAAAAATTTAGCTGTCTAGAGAAGTAAAAAGCAAAATATGGTAGCAAAAAATAGTTCAGAAGCAAAGTTAAGAGCTCTTGCATAAGAATGTGTGAGATAATTTGGATTAAGAGACTATTGGAAGAATTAAAATTAGTTTGTGTAAAGTCGATGAAAATCTTTTGTGATAATAAAGTTGCTATCAACATTGCTCATAATCCTGACCATCATGATGATACCAAGCATACGAAGATTGATAAGCATTTTTTGAATGAAAAAATAGATTGTCAAGATATCTGTATGGATTTTATTCCTGCAAAGTTATAAGTAATTGATTTACTTACAAAAGGTGTTAAGAGGACAAAGATTCACATTATCTAAGCAAGTTGGAAATGTTAGATATCTTTTTACTAGTTTAAGGGGGAGTGTTAAATAGATGAGATTAATTTAAAATAAATTTAAATTCTTAAAAGATTAGCTAGTTTATTCACCATTATTTTTTTATAAATATTATTTTTAAATAATTTTATTTTAAATTTAATTAGATAATACTTAGTTAAGTATTTTTCTAAGTTGATATTTCTACTATTTAGAAAAAAACTTATGTAAACATTTCTATTTAAATGAAAAGAATATTGAATAAAAAATAGATTTATTTTTCTTAGCATTTTTACAGAGACAAGTTTAATGTATATTAAGGAAATGCATTGTATTTATTATTATTATTATTATTATTATTACAAGAAAATAAACTAAATTCCTTTTTTTATCATAATATTTCTATTTTTGATTTATGAAATTTCTAAGAGCATGAACCAATCAAAACCACCACTAAATCTATTAAAATTTCTCAGATTTTATTTTGACCGAGTGTAAAAATTGAATCCTGGAAAATTTTGGAAATAAGACCTTCAGAATTCTCTCGTTTAGGGTGCCAAAAACTGTGTTGGCATGCTAGAAAATAAGGTGCACGAGATAGAATCAATAAATAAAAACAGAGCAAGCATTAGGCATTTTAATTAGGTAAACTCAATATTTACATGCCAGTCTTTGTAACTCAGACAAAATTTGGACTATTTATACAACATGTGAAGGAGAAGCACAGAACCTCATTTTATTTCTCACTATAAAAAATTAATAACTACAAGACATATATACATAAATAAAGAAAGCTCACATTTCTGATAAAAGGTTGCTGATTTTCCGAAGCTCCTTGAGAGCAGTCATCGCCGTAGCTTGTCCTTTGCCAACTAGAACATGTTTAGATAAGTTTTCCAATGGACCCGCTTGACCCCGTTCTTGCTGGAACACAGATTCAATTACCTGGATCATGTGATTAATAAAAGGATCAGAGCAAGCAAAGGAACGGCAATCAAAAATTTTACATCAGGGAAAAGTTAATTCTAGCAAAGACCAGGAAATGTTTATGCATGAAAAAGTTATACAACCTGGCTATCTGCACCTATTTTCTAAAGAAATCACCGCTCTATAAAATGTCAACAAATTTTAATGAAATTATCAATGTGACAACGAATCTATAAAGAAACTATGTCATGCCAAGTCCTCGTTGCTGTAAAGGATGAAAAAGGTTTTTTCATAAATCTAGAAGCATGCTGAAATTAGGAAGTGCGGGTGGGAATCAAAACTAGAAGCCCCCAAAATATTTTTGAACTACCATTTCAATTGTGTCTAATATTCTCCTACATTAGTAACCATTGGTTACCCTGACCACTCCAACACTGTTATTATCCTGTCCCTAGATTAAACTTAACGTACAAGGCTTGTGCTTTCTAAATCTATAATGCTCATCTTTGACATAGAAATAGAAAAGAAAAAAAAAGTCCAGACAAGTTTCTATGTCAATTCCAGTTTCTGAAGAATGCCTTAACAGAAGCATAAAAGATCACAATAAAATTTAACAGTTGGTTACTTAATATAGAGAAGCATTTGGAAGAGCCAATAGCCCACACCAATCTATTCCATCAACATTACATATTTCACTCAAAGTATTTCCAAACATGCAAATGAGAATGCGAAAGCAGAATTTAACCTGAATATGGTCAAGCATAGACTGCCCAAGATTCTTTAAAGTCCCCATCACATTCTGGTCAACAGAGTCCACTTTGCTGCTGGAACATGGTTTAAAAGGCTCATCAGCATTAGAGGTGCCATTGGTATTGCTTGTACTACCATCATCATCAGGGGATTTCTTAGTCTCATCAGCACCTACTAACTTCTCAGATGTCTCCTCACCAGCAGCATTCCGTCCAAACTTCCACAACCACTGGAATTTACCCAAAAGAACCTTCCGCTCTTTGGGACCTGACACTGATTTTTCTGAAGAATCATTGTTGCTTTGAGAATCTCGAGGAATACCATCCGAGGTATAGGAAACAGGAAGAGATGGGCTTTCAGGGATATGCTGGGATTGTCTGTCAGTTTCATCGATAGATAAATTTGATGCAACACTGCTTTTTTCCGAGTCATTTTCATTGACGTTAGCACCACTAATAGTACCTTCTGGATCTGAGAATATAGAGTTCTCCTCACTGCCAGTGTTTCCACTCAGAGATCTCTCATCAGATGTACAAGAAAAGTCCTTATTGAGACAGTCTTGTCTCTGGACCTCAGTTTCTACCGAGGGATGATCCCCCTGGAAAGAAACTTCTGAGTTGCCAGCTACTTCAATTGCTTCCTCAAAGTCAAGTTCCCTTGACAAATCTTTAAGTAAACTTTGCCTAACAGACCTAGGCCTTTTTTTGCCATTGTCAACCTTTCTTGGACATGGGTCAGATTCCGTTCTGGATAAGATTAGTTTTACTTTTTCTGACCATCCCTTTTTCCGGGTCGGGTTTTGTTTCCCTGAATTACCTTGTCTTTGTTCTTCTGCCTTGTGCAGATTTCTCCATTTCTCTTCCCAATAACTGTCAGGTACCACATTCAAAGGAGTTCTTGGAGAAATAGACTCGCATGGAAGGGTGTGACTCCTTGCCACTCCTGATTTACTTCGGTTATAAATCCCACTAAATGAATAAGAAGATGAGCTACTGGCATCTAATGCACGAACCTGTAAAGACTTTGCCTTTACTATGATTTTCTTTAGATCTATATTTTCTGGAAAATTCAAGAGTCTCTGAAGGCAAGTAGTTGCATTCTCAGTGGCAAGAAGCGAAGATCTCAAGTAAAGCATCATGGAAACTGCCATAGCAACAATTAGTGCTCCCCGAGGAGAACTTAGAACTCCAGTTTCAGTTTCTTTGTTTAATTTGCTATTGTCTGATGAAAATATCTCATCCCAAACTACCAAAAGGTCTTCAAGGGAAAACTCCCGCCCAAATAAGACCCGCAACCAGCGAAGTCCAAAATACTGAGGTTCCACACCAAGCTCAACAAGATGGCTATGTAAAGATGAATCAACGACAGACAACAAATGGTACAATGCAGAAGAAGCTTCAATGATAGGAGGTAAGCTAGTGAGAGACCCATCTGCCTGGGAGGAAGCAAAAAATTCTGCCATGGAAACTGAGCCATGGTTTCCGCTCATCAAAGCATCAAACATACAGTACGCATCATGTTCCATAAATTTCTCAGACAAGACAATACCAAGTTCACCTTCAGCTCCGTATGCATCACTTAGTCGTACAATTATCTCTATCTCAGGATCAAGCTCATCGAGACTCCTTACCTTCATTGAATTTCCATGGGAGCCAATCTCATCTTCCATGGAATCTAAAAACTTTTTCATATCAAAGTTATACGTAAGATCATTTTCATGAAATAATAAGCCATCAAATTTATCAGTGAAGTGGTCTTCATATTCCTTTCGCACTTGAGAAAGATGCTCCGCATCAACATGAAGAACGTATAATAAAGGAGCTAAAAGTTCGTGCATTCCTGTTTGAGAAAATAAAGAACAAGAAAGGAAACAAGTATGTCAATTTTCCGGAAAAAAGCTTCCATAGGGTACGTTAAAAAATGCATGTATAAAGTGAATGAAGTGAAAGAAGGCTGCTAATAGAATTACCTTTACATTTCACAGGTCAACAAAGAATATTTGGTGAAAGAAAAATAAATAGCATACTTCTTGATATCATGAACAATGTAATTTACCTTGTCTATAACCATATTCCGGATGCCAAAGGCACCATAATAACAAGATCCGTCTTAACATGCCTTGGCATCCAGGTGTTTGGAAGTAGCTTCCATGTTCTGGATATAATCGTGATAGATCCTGGTCAACCATTTTCTCCAGCTCAGCATTCCGAAAAAAACGACCCCATGTGCTATCTGCATGAACAAATCATGTTGCACAATCAATACAGAGTAGAGATGTGTATGCATGAGGAGCTTGCTAACACTGCTGCTGGGGCATAATAAAGTAATACTCCACAGTGGAGGCAAACATTTTTGTTAATTGTTTATTGATCATCATCTTATGGGTGAACCTGTAATCTCACTGGTAAATAGAGCCATTGTCTGAATGAATGATAGTCCATTATTCATGCATGAAGAACTTCTAACAAGGCAAATAAGTACACAAACCTTAGCTACAGGCATTAAACAGCAACACTTGGTCACATAAATCAAACAACTCTATGAGATGAAGCAATAACTAGAAGAAAACACCAGCAAAAGTGAAGCAAAGAGTGCAAATTAACAACACAGGTGTCTTGATAATGGAAGTTTATCCAAATGAAAAAAGTAATATTACCTGGATTTTGTGAAAGTGGATTGTCTATAACAAGGTTAGTAGAATTATTTCCATCCTTGGGCCAATGTGGATTGATAAGTAGGCGCCTTCTTAATCCAGCATATCTGAAAGAACACAAATCTTCAACTTAACTAATAGTCATATTAGATTATAGTATAAAGCACTTACTCAAATTTGTACAACCTGAAGGTACATAACAAAGCATCTAGATCAAGTGCCTAATCCACTGAATAGGAACCATAGCCATAATCTATAACTAGAGACTATAATTATCATTTTGGTATTGGCCTATAACCAAATTGACATTAAAAATTTTTACAAAAATACCAACAGGGAGAGTATCTGTTAATCAAACTTCATAAATCCAGTTAGCGAGTATTTAAAGAAATCAACGCCAGAACTTCTATTGTGAAAATTCATATGACCAATTTGGCCTCCATTAGCCCCAGAAAATGGCTCTCCAAAGACACCCAAATACAACAGCATAAAAATATCAAAACATCAAGAATCTTAACCCCTACCTAAACCAAACAAGGCAACCAAATTTATTGAGCTCAAAACAACCATCTGAGAGCCAAATGGAAATTTATTAAAAGGAATCAAAGAACATAAAAGATCCCAGTCTGAAATTACTGAGACAGCTAAAGGAAAGGGCGGTAGCTTGGTACATAGAAAATGTTACAACGCTTGTTTTACAATCAAATCGCTTGCAGTCATCATTTGAAAATCGTCAAAGCAACGAAAATTGAATGTTTGATGGGCAATCTTCTTCGGTCTTTGAGAGTTTACCCAAAAAAAAAAAAATTGAAAGAAAATACATTTCATTTCACAAGTAAAAAAGGAAAAGCGAAATGAAAAATGATCAAATTAAAAAAAAAAAAGAAATTTTTAAATAAAAATGAACTTGATCATAGCAAAAACCCAAAAACCAGATGATTAAGAAAAAATAAACGAAAGCTGAGGAACCATTACCTTCTCCTAGAATCCGCTATGACTCGGCGAAGATCATCAATGGAAGAAGAAGATGAAGGCAAAATCCCAAGATTAATACGCCATTGGACGCCTCTAAGTTTTGCAAACGTACCAGATCTCTCCAAGCCCACAGAGCTCATCGGCGATTCTACTTGCTGCTCAATTGAAGCCGGCGGCATGGCTTTCCAAGCAATTAGTTCACAATTTCACCACAACGCAGTTGCTGAATTGTCGCCAAAATGCAAAAACGACCCAAAAAAAAAAAACCACGGCAATTTTGAACCAAAAAAAAAAAAAAGAATTTAGAACAACCTCGTGTACCTCTCTGGGTACAGAGAAAATGAGAACAACCCAGATACGGAATCAAAACGAAATGAAAATAAAGTAATTTCGAACGAAAACCCCAAATTAAATTGAAAAAACATAGAGAAGAATTACATTTATCGTTTCATCGGGGAGCAAAAACGGAGGAAGAGATTGGATTGAGCTGCTAAGACGACCTGACCAGAACTTCTTATTCTTCCTTTCTCTTCTTCTTGTTCTGAAGGATGGGAGTTGAGCTGTCGTTTTTCTATTTGTCCACATAAAAATACAAGAGAAACGCTCCAATTATTCCCCTTTTTCATCCACTTAATTGCTCTCCTATTTATTTATTGGGAGAACTACGAACAGATCCCTAAACTTTAACAAAATAACAAATAGAGACACACTTTAGTCTTGGTAAAAAGGAAGTTCCTGATGTGACGCTTGGGGTTCTGTGTTATTTCGTTACAAATAGGTCCCCGCTCCCAGTGACCTATCCGTTATAAAATAACAATGTATGCTATTATTGTTATTTATTTAAACTTAGGGACACTATAATGAAATAATCCTTTATTTATTGTCTTTTATGAATTGTATGAGTGATGAAAGATTTTCCAAATTTTACTTTCCAAAATAATAAATTTTATTGGGATTATTTTTATTTTATTTAATTACCTTCAATATCTTGGATCTTCTTCATTTACCCATAGAAAAATAGCTTAATGCCCAACTTAGTATTTATTTGATGATATTTAAATTTAAAAAAGTACATAAATAAATAACTAATAAAATTTTGATAATTTCAAATAAAAAAAATTATATTATTTGTATTTTTAAAATAAATAAAAAAATAACTAACATCTCTTAAAATATCGATATATCATTCTTATAACAATAAATATAATTAACACTAATTTAAAATAAATTAGGTATTTTTTTATTTTATTAATATGATATTTTTATTCTATCATATTTTTATTTTGTATTAAAACAAGAGATTTATCAATAAAAACTTAAATTTTTATATATTTAGCCATCAATTCAATCATAAATTAAAATTAAAATTAAAATAAAAATAAGATTGCACATGAAAATTGAAAGAAACAAACATGATATAAGAAAAGAAGAAGAGAGAGGTAGAGACAAAAAGGAATGCATGTGTGTGTAGTGGAAGTGGTGGGCAGGAGTACTGTTGATAACTTGACCATTTTGAGTTGTGGGTGTTTGCAAGATTATGCTGTCGAGGCAAAGCCAAGCCACTAATTAGTTCAATTACTAAAATTTTAATTTTCTTAATTTATTCACAACTATTTTACCAAATAGAAAATAAATATTGTTTGATTAGTTACTGATTTAAGAAAAATTTTTAAGATTAAGAATGAAATGTAAAAATTTAGAAGTTATTTATATTAAAATTATTAAAATTTAGATAATTATATTATTAGTGATGATACCTTCTAATAATTAATATAACATAAATTTGACCTATTTTAATTTTTATCACTTATATTGATTTATAATTAATGATATTTTATGGTCATACATAAATAATATATAATATTTTTTTTAAATTATCATTCACAAACATATTTTGATATAAATTTTAAATTTTAATTTAATTTAAATGTATAAGAGTAAAAAAAGAATTTATTTTAAATATTTTTATAATTTAAAAGCAATAGACTTAACTTTTTTTCTTTTACAAGTAAAACAAGTTAATGAGTATTTATTTAAATAATCATTTGTTTGCATGCATTTATTACAATTAAGACAAAATATAATCAATTTGGTCGATTGTAATGAGCAAAGTGATATCATACTTAACACCACGCGAGAAATTCAGGACAAAAAGATCAGATTTCACGAACGTTAAAACATAATGTAAATACAAATAATAGAGGGGAACATTTACGAATAATATTGGGATATGCCAAAATGAAGGGGCTCCAGTGAAAAGTCAGCATAAAATATTCTAAAGTGATCTGAGGTGGCGAACACGTCGTTACGTAACATTTTTACTGCCATACGGCACCGTTTCGTGCCACCAAAAAACAATCGCGTGTTGTGCCTGTCTTCAATTTGTTCCGTACAATAAAATTGTATTACATTCATATTTTATTTTTTATTTAATTAATAAATTAATAATATTATAAATATAAAATTTAAAAAAATTTTGTTCATACAAATTATTATAATAATATAATATTATCATTGTTTTCTATATTTTTACGATATTAAAAAATAAATAAATTCTATAAAATTAATTTTTAAAAATTTTTTAAAAAAATATTTTTTGGTTGCATGCTAGGAATTGTTGGTGTTCATTTTGGATGCCTTGGGGGAATGACAGAGAGGATAGGACAAGCAAAGCCTTCTTCTTGTCAAAAAGCACTTACTCAAAAAGCACTTCTTGTCAAAAAGTGATTCTACATATTTATATTTTTTAATGCATATACAATAGTGGGACTTAATCAAGTCATTTATGAGTACAAATGCAATCAAATGATACACACATATTTTTTTATCGAATAATTATTTTTTAAAAATTAAATATTTTTATTTTTATTTTTAATTATTACTTACGTATAAATATATATAAAAATTAATTCTCTTATAATTGTAAAGTAATTAACTTTCCAAGGAAATTAATTAATTAAAAATAATTTTTAAAATATAAATTTGAACTTTCAATTGTAAATCAATTTGAATATATATTTAACATTATGTCTTAGACTCCAATTGTAAATTCCATTTTACCCTTCTAGCTAAAAGGAAAATATATATCCCATACATGAAGTGAAAAGTCACATCTACAGTCTATAGATGTAACATTTTATTTTTACTGCCATACGACTCCGTTTTAATGTGACCAAAACAATCATGTGCATCTTAGATACCTTTCTTTTATTTATTAAACAAGATAAAATTTTATATTATATTTTTTGTTGTAAAAAATTATCAAATTAATAGATTAGTAATGCTATAAATAAAAATCTTTATACAAATTTATTCTTACAAATTATTATGATAGTGTTCTATTATCGCTATATTTTTAATACTTTTTAAATATAAAATTATGAGATTAAAAAATAAATAAATTATTTAAAAAATATGACAAAAATATCATTTGTCATATTTGTTTATATAGAAATAATGCATACAAATATATGTATGATAGAATTATTGCTAATATTATTATTATTATTATTATAAAAATAATATATATATCATTTTTAAATAAATTAATTAGATTAAAATACATATAAAATTGTACAACTAAATAATTTATTGATTTAAAGAATTTTTTAATTAAAATTTCTCTTAATAAAAAATTTACTTGAAAATTAATACTAAATAAACTTTCGGACCTCTTCTTGATATAGCACTAATACTTTTAAATGTTATAAATTTAATATTTAAAAATTTTAATTTAACGTCTAAAATTAATATAAAAAAATAATTTATTATGATAATGTTAATGAAATTTTAATTTAACTTTTTTAGTTGAGAAAATAAATGATAATAAGTTTAATTAGTATATGCATGATGGTAAAAGCCTTAAAGAAATAGAAAATTAAAATGGATTATGTTATAAGTACTCTCTTAATTAAATTAAATTTAATTGGTTGGGAGTTAGCTTTCAGTTGACCCATCAAATCTCTCAACATCCCATAATCATCAGTAATCACCATACATGTCTTAGAAATATGAATAGAAATTTGAAACCTTGGATTATAACACAATAATATGTTATTATATATTTACACATTGATTGTGATACCATGCCATGCACCCCCACCATTTATTGTTGTCCAATTAAGTCTATTCATGTTGAATATGCGTTATTATGCATTCTCCACTATCAACATTACAATCACAACTGTTCTCACTTGTTAATTATTTATTTTGTTATTAATTAATTAATTTAATAGTCAATTTATCAAAGTTTATTCAAATTTAAGTGACCTTAAAATCGTATTTACGTTACTAATTTAGCATAGTATCTAAAAGATCTCATACTTTAAAAAAAGTTATACTAGTTAAAATAATTAGAGTACTTATAAAGTACAATTTAAATTTATTCTTAAATAATATGAAAATTTATAATTTTTTATATCTAATATTTTTGTTGACACATTTTTTATTGGATTAGTTGGGTAAGCTGATTTTGATATTACTTAAAATAATTTAATTTAACTAGTATGATATTGTTTGCTTTTATAGTTTAAGATGATGCAATAAATTCGATCATAATTTTTTATAATTTTATTCTTGATATCCAAAATTTTAAATACTATACTCAAAATGTCTCGTACTAATAGATGGAATAAAGTATTTATAAGACATAATTTCAACTCATTTTTAAATAATGTGAAATTTTACACAACTAATTTATAATGAATTATTTTTAACATTATTATTATTATTATTATTATTTATCTAATTATTTAAATTTTTAAATCAATCGATTCAATTGTCATAAAAGTTATAAATTTTATATTTTATATTATAAATTATATTATTCTTATAAACTTGGTAGAATAATATGACAATGTATCCTTTTAAACCGTTAGTTACACATTGTAATCTTTTTGTTGCGTGCTAACACGTTGCAATCTTTTTGTTGTGTGCTAAGAATTATTGGTGTTTATTTTGGATGCATTCGAGGAATGATAGATAGGATAGGACAAGCAAATCCTTCTTCTTTGTTCTCTTTATTATATTTTAATTTTGAGATCAAAATGCTTCCACAAATAAGCTCAAACCACATCCTCCAAAAGCACTTCTTGCCATAAAGTGATTCTATATATATATTTAATTTCATGGACAACCACAACCAATAAAAAGGTTGAAGGAGGTGGAACTAACTCTGGGGTGGCTGAATTTCTATCTTGTCATGGTTGTTGCCTTTCGTTATTTGATTGGGTAGGTCGGTATATTAATTAATACTTGTTTAGTTGATTAGCTACCAAATGAAATTCCATTATCCTCATAAGTGACAGTCATGCATGCTTTTACAATTTAGTAGTTAGGTTATTGCATGAATCATATACCACCTTGTTTGGTGCAATCCCATCTTTTAATTCATGAAACAATAATGAGTCTTAATCAAATCATTTACATTATTTTTTAAATACACATGCACATACATAAACACATAACACCAACTAAATAACACTATTATATCGAAATAAAAATAAAATAATAAATATATAATTTTACAATATTTAATAAAAATTAAGAAAATAATTTTTTATGAATCTCAAACTATAAATATTTAATTTTAAAAAATAAATTATTTAATAAAATAAAATATGTTCGACAAAATGATAATATAAAATTAGTAAAAGTACATTGTATTTTCTTTTTTTAAAGTGATATTAAAAAAATAGAGTGGTTATGAAGAGGATGAAGTAAAGAATATGGCAACAAATTAACATTAATTAAAGAGTGAATTAAAATTTTATTTAATTAAATGTAGGGACACGAATTAAAAAGAATATGAAGATGGGAAACTTGCAAATAATGTTATTTATTGAAAGTGAAAGAGAAATGAAGCTGATGTATTTTATATTTTGGTTGTTAATTGCTATGACGGTTTGTCTTAAGGTATTTGAAGAAGATTTTGGTTGACAAAAATTTTATTAATAGATTAATTTTATATTATTTAAATAATATTTTATTTTTATTTTTGGTTGTTATTTTTTTAAAAAAAATTATATATCTTTTTATTGTAATCTTATCATGAACTCAAAATAGTTTAATTTATTTGAAATTAAATTTTGTTAAAATTCATTTAATAATAAAAGTGCTTAATGTTGTTTGGGTTTAAGTTTACTAGTGAGTCTAATCCAAGCAATAATCCAAATACAAGTAAGCATAAGCTTGATTATATGAGCCCAACTTTAATTAAATAATTAAGTTAATAATTATTATTTTTTAATAATTAGCCCATTATCAATCAAAATTATTTTAATTAATTATATCTCAAATGCTAAAGACACTCTATGTTATATCTAATTTAATTATTGAAAATTATTAAATAACTTTAATAAATTAATTTTATTCTCTCTCAATCTAATATATTATCATATATTATAAATAATTTTTCAAAAAATTAAAATAAACATATTTAATTTTAAATTCCAATCGTTATAACTAATATCATTTTATCTCATAAATATATTGGATTTTATACTATAAATCTAAAACTACACTCTTCAAGGAAAAATCATAACATCATTAAATAAAAATTTATTGTCAGTGTATTTAACAATTAAGACAGAATACATCTATTAAAAAATTTTAATTTTTATACATTTTTTTGTTAATATTCTCTTTTATTCCTTTTTTTTCATACATTTTATCATTTCATGTGCCAACTATTACATTATTTCTTAATGAATATTTCTAAAAATAAATTTTATTCCATTTTTTTTGTGAAATTCATCGTTATTAACCATTTGAATTTGGAGCTGAAAATCAAGAATCAATTGAGTGTTGTCCAGTGTCAAATTCTTCATTATTAACAATTAATTTAAACTTCCAAACTGAGTTAATAATCAATTAAGTAATGTTCTACTGGAATTAGCTGCTGCTACGCACTATCCTTCTTCATCTAATGTTTTCGATGGTCAATATTGTTGTCATTACAAGGTATTCAGAAATAGAGATTCAATTCAACTACCCAGACAAATCACCACCCTAACATCACCCTTCTTAGCACTAAATCAACAATCAAAATGCTTTAAACTGAAAAAACCCAATCATTGTTTTGATAAATTTCTTTCAAATATTAAAAGTTCGGGGAAATTATATATGATATAAATTATTAAAAATATTAATATAAAGAAAAAATTAAAAAAATAATTTAATTTTTAATTTTTAAATTAAAAATATTTTAATTTCTTTCAATATTTTAATATTGTATATCTCTTCTCTTCTTAAATTAAAAATATTTTAATTTCTTCCAATATTTTAATATTGTATATATCTTCTCTTCTTAAAATAAATAAACTTTATTGCCCATATATATATATAAAAAGAGCAAATCTTGAATACAAATCTTCTAATAGGAAGAGATTTGTTGATCTAGTTTTTCATATAAAACATAAAACATGGTATTAATGTGAGGAAAATCTCTTGCAAAATTGTGTGATCAATAAAATAAATAAAAATTTGTAATGTATGACTAAATTAAAATGAGTATTAATTAATTTATTGGAATATTTTTTTTATTTCAATAATTCAAGAAATTGAAGGTTAGCCACATTGACTGATTTTATAATTATCTTACCATTGGTGTATGGGCTTACCGGCACAGGCGATGGCCGACGGTGAGAGCGGAACGGTGGGAATGGGCGGACTGGTTGAGACCCGAGAGTGTATGTGAGTGTTTGGGCTTGAGAAGTTTGGCCCAACTAGAACTGCACCTGAAGGAATGTAGTGATTCTAAGTGCACCGTAGTATTTCCTGAGTACACTCTCCTCTTCTAAAAGGTGTAGTGAGGAATAAGGGGGGTGCACTTAGAATGAAATGCTCTACCTACAATACGGTGGTGTACCGTACTCATGGCTGCTTACGCTATGCAAAGACCAGACCACACTTGATGAAGGCCCACTAATACAGTGTAAATAATCATAAATTGAATTTTATTATTATTTTATATTTTTTTCAAAAAATATTTTTAATAAAATAATTAATTTGTTGAAGAAAAATATATTTTGACTTTTTATATTTGAACTCTGTTGTAGTTGACTAATATATTTACACATTGATTGTGATGCCATGCCATG
Source organism: Khaya senegalensis (assembly GCA_032402905.1). Taxonomy (NCBI): domain Eukaryota; kingdom Viridiplantae; phylum Streptophyta; class Magnoliopsida; order Sapindales; family Meliaceae; genus Khaya; species Khaya senegalensis. The sequence goes on along the minus strand of CP135538.1, from coordinate 1,350,983 downwards.
CACCCCACCATTTATTGTTGTCCAATTAAGTCTATTCATGTTGAATATGCATTATTATGCATTCTCGACTATCAATATTACCATTACAATTGTTCTCGTTTGATAATTTTTTTTTTTTGTTATTAATTAATTAATTTAATAGTTAATTTATCAAAGTCTATTCAAATTTAAATGACCTTAAAATCGTATTTATATTACTAGTTTTGCATAGTCTCCAAAAAAATCAGTACTTTAAAGAAAGTTATACTAGTTGAGAAAGTAGAGTACTTGTAAATCACAGTTTAAGTTTATTCTTAAATAATGTAAAAATTTATAATTTATCATTTTTAAAATTTAATATTTTTGTTGACATTTTTTATTGGGTTGGTTGAGTGAGCTAATTTTGATACTACTTAAAATAATTTAATCCAATTAGTGTTATATTGTTCACTTTTACAGTTTAAAATAACGTAATAAATTCAGTCATAATTTTTTATAATTTTATTCTTGATACCCAAAATTTTAAATACTATACCTAAAATGTCTGACACTAATTGGGGAAACAAAATTTTTATATAGCTTAAACTCATTTTTAAATTATGTGAAATTTCATGCAACTAATTTGTAATAAATTATTTTTCACATTATTACTAATTTTTTATTTAATTATTTAAATTTTTAAATCAATTCATTCAATTGTCATAAAGATTATAAATCTCAAATTTTGTATTATAAATTCATGTTATTCTTATAAAGTTCGTGGAATAATATGATAATGTGTCCTATTAAGCCGCCAATGATACCTTGCAATCTTTTTGTTGCGTGCTAAGAATTATTGGTGTTTATTTTGGATGCATTGGAGGAATGATAGATAGGATAGGACAAGCAAATCCTTCTTCTTTATTCTCTTTAGTATATTTTAATTTTGAGATCAATATGCTTCCACAAATAAGCTCAAGCCACATCCTCCAAAAGCACTTCTTGCCATAAAGTGATTATATATATATATATATATATATATATATAATTTTATGGACAACCGCAACCAATAAAAAGGTTGAAGGAGGTGGAACTAACTCTGGGGTGGCTAAATTTCTATCTTGTCATGGTTGTTGCCTTTCGTTATTTGATTTGGTAGGTCGGTACCACAAAATAATTAATTAATTAAAGAATAATTAAGTAATTATCTATTAATTAACACTTGTTTAGTTGATTAGCTACCAAATAAAATTCCATTATCCTCATAAGTGACAGTCATGCATGCTTTTACAATTTAGTAGTTAGGTTATTGCATGAATCATATACAACCTTGTTTGGTGCAATCCCATTTTTTAATTCATGAAACAATAATGAGTCTTAATCAAATCATTTCAATTATTTTTCAAATATATATATACATACACACACAATGCCAACAAAACAACATTATTACATCATAATAAAGAATAATAATAAATATATAATTTTATAATATTTAATAATTATTAATAAATTATTTTTTTTATGAATCTCAAGCAATAAATATTCAATTCAAAAAAAGTTAATTATTTAATGAAATAAAATATGTTTGACAAAATAATAATATAAAATTAGTAAAAGTACATTGTATTTTCCTTTTTTAAAGTGATTAAAAAAATAGAGTGGTTATGAAGAGGATGAAGTAAAGAATATGGCAACAAATTAACATTAATTAAAGAGTTAAATTAAAATTTTATTTAATTAAACGTAGGGACATGAATTAAATATAATATGAAGATGGAAAACTTGCAAATAATGTCATTCATCGAAAGTGAAAGTGAAATGAAGTTGATGTATTTTATATTTTGATTGTTAATTGCTATGACGGTTTGTCTTAAAACATTTGAAGAAGATTCTGGTTAGCAAAAATTTTATTAATAAATTAATTTTATATTCTTTAAATAATATTTTATTTTTAATTATTATTTAAAAAAAATCTATATCTTTCTATTGTAATCTTATCATGAACTCAAAATAGTTTAATTTATTTGAAATTAAATTTTATTAAAATTTATTTAATAATAAATGTGCTTAATGTTGTTTAAGTTTACTAGTGAGTCCAATCCAAGCAGTAATCCAAATACAATTAAACATAAGCTCGGTTATATGAGCCCAACTTTAATTAAATAACTAAGTTAATAATTATTATTGTTTAATAATTGACCCATTATCAATCAAAATTATTTTAATTAATTATATCTCAAATGCTAAAAATGTTCTATGTTATATCTAATTTAATTATTAAAAATTATTAAATAACTTTAATAAATTAAATTTATTCTCTCAATCTAATATATTATCTTATATTATAAATAATTTTTCAAAAAATTAAAATAAATATATTTAATTTTAAATTCTAATCGTTTTAACTAATATTATTTTATCTCATAAATATATTGGTTCTTATACTATAAATCTAAAACTACACTCTTTAAGGCAAAATCATTACATTATTAAATAAAAATTTGTTGTCAGTGTATTTAACAATTAAGACAGAATACATTTATTAAAAAATTTTAATTTTTATACATTTTTTTATTAATATTCTTTTTTATTCCTTTTTTTCATACATTTTATCATTTCATGTGCCAACTATTACATTATTTCTTAATGAATGTTTCTAAAAATAAATTTTATTCCATTTTCTTTGTGAAATTCATCGTTATTAACCATTTGAATTTCGAGCTGAAGATCAAAAATCAATTGAGTCTTGTCCAGTGTCAAATTTTTTCTTATTAACAATTAATTTAAACTTTCAAACAGAGTTAATAATCAATTAAGTAATGTTCTACTGGAATTAGCTGTTGCTACACACTGTCCTTCTTCGTCTAATGCTTTCGATGGTCAATATTGTTGTCATTACAGGGTATTCAGAAATAGAGATTCAATTCAACTACCCAGACAAATCACCACCCTAACATCACCCTTCTTAACACTAAATCAACAATCAAAATGTTTTAAATTGAAAAAACCCAATCATTGCTTTGATAAATTTCTTCCAAACCTTAAAAGTTCGGAGAAATTATATATAATATAAATTATTAAAAATAATAATATAAAGAAAATATAAAAAAAATAATTTACTTCTTAATTTTTAAATTAAAAATATTTTAATTTCTTCCAATATTTTAACATTGTATATCTCTTCTCTTCTTAAATTAAAAATATTTTAATTTCTTTTAATATTTTAACATTGTATATCTTTTCTCTTCTTAAAATAAATAAACTTTATCGCCCATATATATATAAAGAACAAATCTTGAATACAAATCTTCTAATAGGAAGGGATTTGTTAATCTATTTTTTCATACAAAACATAAAACATGATATTAATGTGAGAAAAATTTCTTACAAAATTGTGTGATTAATAAAATAAATGAAAATTTGTAACGTTTGACTAAATTAAAATGAGTATTAATTAATTTATTGGATAATTTTTTTTATTTCAATAATTCAAGAAATTGAAGGTTAGCCACATTGACTGATTTTATAATTATCTTACCATTGGTGTATAGCCTTACCGGCACCGGCGATGGCCGACGGTGAGAGCGGAACGGTGGCAATGGCGGACTGGTTGAGACTCGAGAGTGTATGTGAGTGATTTGGGCTTGAGAAGTTTGACCCAACTGGAACTGGACCTGAAGGAATGTAGTGATTCTAAGTGCGCCGTATTATTTCCTGAGTACACGCTCCTCTTCGATGAGGTGTGGCGAGGAATAAGTGGGGAATATTCAATTAATCATAAATTGAATTTTATTATTATTTTATATTTTTTTCAAAAAATATTTTTAATAAAATAATTAATTTGTTGAAGAAAAATATATTTTGACTTTTGATATTTGAACTCTGTTGTAGTTGACTAATATAATAGTAAAGACAATAATAAATCCATAAATTACGGTGTTAAATTGATTGATCGGACGGTGAAAATTGCAAACAACCATGCATCAATTTCAAAAAAGTGATGATGATCATGATTCATCAAATCCTAAAAGGGATAATAGAGGATGATTTGGTTTTCTATCAATCACAAAAAAGTGCAAAAACTTTTGCCAAATTGACTATGTCAGATTGTCCCCATTTTAACACATGGGTGATGAATTAAAATTGAAAATTAGAATCCACAAATTTTGTTCCTTTTTACCATAATTTGGAGTAACGCAGTTAATTCTCATCAATCTATGTTTAGGGGTTTGTAATTGTGTTGCATATATTTTCTTTGAGTTACTTGATGTTTGGTTGGTGAGAAAATGAGGGGGTTTATAATTGTGTTGCTTATAATTTCTTTGAGTTACTTGATGTTTGGTTGGTGAGAAAGTGAAAAAAGTAAGAAAATTAATAGAGAGAAAGGGAGAAAAATGATGAAGAGAATATCAGAAAAAAATAAAAAATTTTAATCACGTTAAAATTGAGAATAATGACAATTGCGATGAATATATTTGAAATTAAAATGTTATAATTTTAATTTATATTTATTATAAAATAAAATTATTGATTATCAAATATGTATAAAAATATAATAGTTCGCACTGAAAATTAATATTTATTAAATAATATATTTGATATGTGTTTAAAATTAAGTAGAAGTATAACAATTCCACGTATAATCATAAGGTAGTACAAAATACTTTATTTATAATTACAAAATATATTTTATCTGTAATTAGAGAAAGTGAAAAAAAAAAGATAGAAAAAAAAGAATTGTAAAAAGTTTCAATCATATTATAAACAATAATAATGGACAAATATACATAAGATTGAATTACAGTACTTATGAATTTATGTTTATTATAGAAATGTCACTTATTTTTTATGTACAAGACATTCTTTTTATTATTGATGACATATTTATTCAATCATTGTAGATATCTCAAAAATTATTCTCAAGTAAATTTATTATACGAATACTCAAAATATTTAATAAATATTTTTAAAAATTATAAAAATATTATTTAATAAAAATAAATACCACCTCACTCATTATATTTTTAAAATTTATTTTTTTAATATTTTTTAAAATACGTGACATTACTGTCTTAATATATTTATATGTAAATAATATTAATAGATTAATTTATAATTTATAAAATTTTATTTAAAGTTTTTGTACACTTAAATATCATTTAATTTTATAAATAAACATAAACTAAAAAATATTTAAAATTAAAAAATATATATTTTTTTAACTTCTTACTTTCACAATAAGAAGCGAAATCAAATACAATAACTTAAAAGAAGTTGCACGAAAAGCCACGTGGACATGTTAGTATACAGTGGGCAAACAAACCCAACATGGCAATACAAAGAAAGTCTAAACTTATTGAGCGATGTGGCAGAATCTAGAGGATGACTTTGCACTGAAAGCGAGTGTTATGTCACATGTGGTGTACATGAATAACGACAATCGTGGCGGGAACATCCCCTCACATGCTCATCCGTGACACCTATACCATACTTCATAGTCACAGGGATTGGAATCCAACATTTTTTGTTTTTTAAAAATATTTTATAATATGTATAAAGAGAGAGAATGCTTAATTATAATATATTAGATATAAAATATATTTAAATTTTTTATTTTATATTAATTATTTTAAATATTAAATATTTTAAAATTATTTATTTTATATTTTAAAATATATATTAAAAAATATAAAATGTATTTTAATAAATCTTTCTATGTAAGTGCGTGCATACGAGTGTTATTAACTAATGTTTAAGCTACTAAAATTAGAAAGAGGGCATACAAACAATGTCACTAAAGACTTATATATATGTGTAGTCTTTCATTTAGATTTGAAATAGTTTTTATAAAAATTAAAATAAAAAATATATATTAAAATATTTAAAATAAATTATAAATATTATTTAAAATATATAATAAATAATATTTAAAATATAAATAAAAAATTAAAATAATTTTTAATATATATATATGTGAATCTCAGAGTCTAATCTTGCTACTAAAAGTAGAAAAATATGGCATGTAACAAAATTGAAATGTCAACTACACGTGTTTCTACTTTTCCTTTTGACTCTGACAGATATTCAATTAATTTTTGTACACCATTTGTTTCAATTATTCTTAAAGCAAACTTAGAAAATTAGGCCAAATTACTCAATCTAGATCTCCAATAATCTCTTTGACTATTCAAAATTTGTTTATTTATTTTAATTTTTTAAAAATATTTTATAAATATAAACCCAATTTTTTTTACTTGTAATATCAACGAGAGACTTGATTTTTGAATTTTTTTAATATAATTAATAAAATAATAATTAGTATTAAAAATAAAAATATGTAATGAAAATTTAAAAGTAAAAAAGAAAAATAATTAATTAATGAGAAAAATGTAGATCTGGGCAAAGTGTAAAAGATACTAAATTTGGGTGGTCCGATCCTCCCGTGTTCCACGGCAATCCATTGGAATTAGATGCCAGGGTCAATATTGTCATTTCACTCTCAACTGCTCGACAGCTTGCGCGCGAAAGTTTCCCTCTCTCCTAATTAACCTAAAAAAAAAGAAAAGAAAAGAAAATAATAAAGATTAATTGATAGATACCAAAATAATAAATAATATAATTAACAGAAAATATACGTAATAATTATATGACGTAACCTTTATTTAATTTAATTTAATTTAATTTAATTTTTATAATGATTTGCCTATCACATCTCCATCATATTCGGCTCCTTGTCTGAAAATCCCTTTAGTAAATAAATTCAACAACGGGATAATAACATTTAGATCCCTAAATGTTAGATAATTTACAGTAAAATAAAAATATAAATTACTTTTCATAACAATCCTTATTATAACATAATGATAAGGCTAAATTTTAAGAATCAATGAACTAATTAAATTGTTTATATTTTATAGTTTTTCTTTCTTAATGTGGGTATTGAGATTGTATTTTTTTAAACAAAAATTTTTAATTTATTAGAACATACTCATCTTAAGTAATCATCTTAATCACATAATTATAAATAATAATATATTTATATATATATATTTTGAAATAGATTTATGTTATAAAATTATATCATTATTATATATTTTTTTATAATATATTTATCTTTTACTCTCCTAAAAATATAAAAAAATAATGATAATTTTATATTATTTGTTATTTTGTTTGAATGATTGTATTTATAGTATATTAATATTAAAAATATAAATTTATTAATATAAATTAATATTATAGTATAATATTATTATAATCACACGTCTTATAAATATTTTTTAAACACAAAATATGTTGTAATTATGTAATAATATCTTATCAATTAGTAAGAATGAGTTGTATTATGTAGTAATATGAATTTACATAACACAACTTGAGGGACTAAAATAAAATAATTTGTAAATTATATTTTTATTTGTGATTATTTTGAAAATAAGGGACCAACTGTTATTATCCAGAATAATTAATTAAAATAGTTAAAAAACCCTAACTACCTCACTTCACTGACTTACACTCTCCATGAACAGTAAAAACACTCAACTTAGGATTTCTCTCTCTTTAAAGCATCCAGAAATCTAAATGTGAGGAATCACTAGATCTCTCTTTCTCTTTCTTCTTCTCTCTGAACTCAGCAGAGAGGTCCACGCGGAAACGGCGAATGTGATTGTCGTATTGCATACTCTTGTATGATCCGCCACCATTGGCTAGCTTTTCCTTTCCTTTGCTTTGATTGAACGTGTTGGCGAAGGCGAAGCCTTTTCCTGATTCGTTTTAGCGTGGGTTAAAATATTGTTTGTCTTTTTTTCTGCTTGGCCGAAATGTGAATAACGGGGTCACTGTTCTTGATCGTTATTCTTTTCTTCGATCTTTGAATAATGTAGTTCATTTTTTATTTTTTCTTTTTATGTATTTGCTTTTATTTTTTTTTTCGGATTTTATTTATTAATTTTTAATGCAGCTATGGAGTTTTGGTTATTGAAGTCGCTTTTTGGAACGATTGCTTGATATATATGTGCTATTTACGCTTTGTTGTTGAACGAAGTAATTCTCTTTGGTTCATACTTTATCAATCGATTCAGTTTTCTAAAATCAGTGTATGTGCCGTTTGTTCAAGCATTTCAGCTATCTGATCTCTATCTAACTTTTTTTTTTTGGGTGGGATGTTGTTTTTCTTTCTGGGTTGCATCTGGGTAGGTTGCTGGAAGAACAAAAATGAATCGAGGAAATTTAGATTTTTTTTAATAAAAAAAATTTATGAATGTCGCTTTTAACAGCAAAAAAAAGAAGAAGTTTAAATTAGTCTATTTTTAGTTGGTTGAAATTTTTGTCTGATCAGGTTTCAAGTCAGATAAGTCTTTTGTTTTATTCATTAAACTCAGAAATCCCTTGGCGAATGTATGTACCGGAGTTGAGATATTGGTTTACTTTAGAATCTTAATGATTTTCTTTTCTTTTCTTTTTTTAATTCTTAGGAAACGATCAGAAATCGAACTATAAGCTTTCGGGATCAGCAGTAATACTGATATGACCATCGTCATTTTCTCTTATTGTCTTTTATGCTATTACTCCGGTGACCAACTCTGTTGTGCTAATTGACTGTTTGTTACTGTGCTGGACAGACCTTGTGGGCAGCTTAGGTTGGGGCTTAATCGGTGAAGATGAGGGCAATGGAGTTTTCGTGTATAATTTTTGTGTTATTCACTGTTTTTATTATTGGGAAAGCGGAGATTTACATAGTAACTGTTGAAGGAGAGCCGATTGCAAGTTACAAAGGTGGTGTTAATGGTTTTGAAGCCACTGCTGTGGAATCTGATGGGAAGATTGACACCACCAGGTACCTGCAACATCATCCAAAGAATTTTTGTTATTGTTGGCAGCTTATGCTGGCCAGCTTGTTATGTCTGGACCCTTTTAAGAATTCGTGGGATTTTATATAATTTTTTTTTATTAGCGGGGCCTCGACTTGTCACGCATGTATGCTGAAAAAGATATTTTGCTTGTACTAATCAAATTGTTGAGATTTGGATTCATGGATTGACTTTATGCTGCCTTTAACTGTGCCAAATTTGTTCATTGGCAAGCTCAAAGAAACTAAGTCAAAGCTGGGTATTTTGGAATTTCATGTTGCATGTCAATATCTAACCTAAACGCAACCCACAAAATAAAGTCTGGTTTAATAGGTTGTGTTTTATCATCTAACCTGGTCGATATATATTAAGTAAAAATTGCATGATATTCCCTGATTTTCTTAATATATGCAATCATATTAGTGTTGGTAGTTTTAGGCCAACCTGACTATACTTCAATCTACTGCCACAACTGTTAGTTTTGCTACTCTTTTCTAGTGTTCACAAAGCAAAGCTCAATTTTTAAAGAATTACTGCCAGTTTTTTTAAAATTATTTTTTACTGTAAAATTACAGTTATAACTTAAATGTGAATGTATGTTTTGGGGACAAGCAGTAAGAACTCTGATTTACAGGTTCTAGAAGTTACTACTTGCTATGGGATATTAATATAATATAGCCAATCATGAAGCCTATGACAGAGTATTCATCAAATCTTTACTTATCTTCTGATATTTGTTCAATTTTGTAATCATGGCCTTGCAAATGTGACACTTTGATCAAAATCAGTTGACAAATCGAGACTGTTTCAAAATTTTATAATGCTCTGCTGTCTTTGATGGAATACTGCTATTCTTATTCTAAAATATTCTTACATTTGCATGCCTGTGATGGTTTATATATTTATCGTGCAACCTCAGAGTTCATGTAGCAGTGATCCAATGGTTGATGGTAATGTAAAGCTTCTTAATTCAGTGGGAGGTTTCTTTCTTCAATATATGTTATACCATGTCAAGCATTAACATTTGTGATCTTTATCGCCCTAAGAATAAACAAGTGGATTGGAATATTATAAAGTCTATTTTATTGCTGACTCTCTGTGCTTTGTGTTTTTTTCAGTGAATTGGTCACATCCTATGCCCGTCATCTTGAACAGAAACATGATATGCTTCTTGGGCTGCTGTTTGAGCGTGGTACTTACAAAAAGCTCTACAGCTATAAACACCTTATAAATGGTTTTTCAGTTCACATTTCCCCTGAGCAGGTGAAAAGCCTTGAAAGATTCTTATTCTTGTGCTTTCTATTGAAATCCTTGTTTTATTAACATTAACAGGTTTATGATTTATTAACATTCATTCATATTGCATTCTCATTCCTTTAACATTATCCCACTATATTGGTAGGCAGAAACCCTACGTCATGCCCCTGGCGTGAAATCTGTGGCAAGAGATTGGAAGGTAAGGAGACTTACGACACACACCCCAGAGTTTTTGGGGCTACCAACTGGAGTGTGGCCAACAGGAGGTGGCTTTGACAGGGCTGGTGAAGACATTGTGATAGGATTTGTAGATTCTGGAATTTATCCCTACCATCCAAGCTTTGCATCCCACCACATTGATCCATATGGGCCTGTCCCAAAGTACAGAGGAAAATGTGAAGTCGATCCTGATACTAAAAGGAGCTTCTGCAATGGGAAGATTATTGGTGCCCAACATTTTGCACAAGCTGCAATAGCTGCTCGGGCATTCAATCCTGCTGTTGATTTTGATTCTCCTATGGATGGTGATGGACATGGCAGGTTAGATGCCGCATCATTGTTCTATATTAGCATCTATTAATATCACATGCTACCATTTGCATTTATCCTAAAATGTAATCTCACAAAGTTGTGTAGGAATTTTTTTAAAATTTTTTTAATTCTTTCCCGAGTTTTTATGTCATATTCTTTTGAAAACCTTGAGTCAGAAGATTAAGGTATTCTGATCAGTTACTGTAGTATGATGCCATTTCTGTTCCGCTGACTGTTACAAAAACCCTCTAGACAGGACTTTTAAATATGGTATCAGAAAGGAGGCTTTGTTCTACTTATATTGACTTTGAGCTAGATGGGTCAAATTTGATCTCTTATATAATTCTTTTTGTGTTTTCTGATTGCAGTCATACGGCAGCTATTGCAGCTGGAAATAATGGTATTCCTGTGAGAATGTGTGGCCATGAATTTGGGAAAGCAAGTGGGATGGCTCCCCGTGCCAGGTGGGGATTAATAGTCCTATAATGGCAATACTTCAATGAAAATATTCTTGTACTATCTTTTCTTTTTTAATAGATAACTTCAATTATTCTTGTTCAGGATTGCCGTGTACAAGGCACTATACAGGCTTTTTGGAGGCTTTGTGGCAGATGTCGTGGCTGCGATTGATCAGGTGTGTTCTTGTTCCGTAGAAGGCACCGCATACGAAAATTAGAAGATACTATTGGCATTGTTTTGCTATTTGCTGTGATATAACTCATCTTATTGGTTTCTTTTTGTGCCATCATTACCTTCAAATTATGAGATTCTGATTTTTTGATGGGCAAGATACTCCAATGGTATATAGACTCCTTATTGACAATTAAGTAACAGTTTCTAGCTTAGATATTTTCTCTGTAATCTGATTTTGTCTACACTACATAGACAAAGCATTTGTGCTTCTGTTTTCTGTTTGACTCTCTAGGGAAAGTCTTTTCACCTTATTACTCCCTTTCTACTCCCAATAATGATCTGTCTTACTTTAATATTTATGAAGATCGGGGGGAAAAAGTTGAAAAGTTCTAGGTTGATTGGTAATGAAGTGTTGGATTTCCTACTATGAACAAAATATAAACATATAGCCCATCGTCCATGAGTCTGATATTCTCTTTGGTTGTTATTGTTGGCAGTTATATCTTTTTGCATTGATTTTGAATTGAGAACACTTCTGTTAACAGGCTGTTCATGATGGGGTGGATATACTTAGCCTCTCCGTCGGGCCAAACAGTCCTCCAGCAACCACCAAGACCACATATTTAAATCCTTTTGATGCTACGCTTCTTGCAGCTGTGAAAGCAGGTGTATTTGTTGCACAGGCAGCTGGAAATGGAGGCCCTTTTCCAAAAACTATGGTATCTTATAGTCCATGGATAACATCTGTAGCAGCTGCAATTGATGACCGCAGATACAAAAACCATCTGAACTTGGGCAATGGGAAAATCTTAGCTGGACTTGGGTTGTCATGTAAGTTTCATCATTGTCACTATCTGTTTCTTTTGATATGATAGCCATTAGGATGTACATTACTAAACCTGTAGAAAACTGGTATGTATTAACATGAAACAGGGGGCTGAACTGGATATTATCATGAAAATGTAAATGTCATCAACTTGTTGATTGAGGTTGACAAATAGAGATATCAGCAACAGCAAAATAACCCCTGGAATGTTTGTTTTGTTCATTCCATATTTTGTTTATACTTGAAAGATTGTCAATTGATGCCGCTGTTTAATATTGTCCCCCACTTTTATTAGTTCTATATAGTCATATGTTCCCATTTGTCTGGAAAACTAGAGTTTGACTTGTAATCATGTCACATAGACTTTTTAGCATACTGGCTTTCGGTGTGATGGATCATAAATTTTAATAAGGTCTCACCATTTCATCGTGTGCATCAATATACACATAAGTTTCCCGTTGTTCTGTAACAACCCTGTTCAGAGTACATACTGCACTAATTTATGGATTCTCAAGATCTGTCCTAGTGAAGAAGGGTTATGGCTCTTTCTACCGTGTATTGAGCTAAAGCTGGCTGAGAAATTATTTCTAAAACCCATATTCTAGACATATAGAAGACAGTCAAGCCTGTCAATGATCTTACAAAAGCTATGTGGAATTCCTTGAATTTGTTTTGGCTTTTCACTTTTTTCCTTGGATACAATCATTAAAGGTCAAAGATCCAACGAACTCAGTCACCAAATATAATATTTGCTTTGGACCTTACTTTCAAAGTTTCTGCTTGGAAGAGTTGAGAATTAGACAGAATTTGCTTGGACCAAATATAATATAGAATTTGCTTTGTGTATACACTACAAATGCAAACTTGTGCACCTTTAAGAATATACTAGTAGGAGCCTGAATATTTGCAGTTAGTTGTCTGCTTGGGTCATTGATTTTTACTTAATTTCCTTTGGTTTTTTTACACAAACCACATACTTACACTTAAGCACATTTAAGAATATACTAGTTGGAGGCTGAGTACTTGCAGTTAGTTGTCTGCTAGGGTTCTTGATTTTTTCTTTTACATAGAGATCTGCCTGTCTAAAGCTGGTAGTTGTCATGGATACTGCAGCTGCTACACACGTAAATCAAACCTTTACCTTGGTTGCTGCAAATGATGTTCTTCTGGATTCTTCAGTAACAAAGTACAGCCCCTCAGACTGCCAGAGACCAGAAGTATTAAACAGAAACTTGGTTGAGGGTAACATTCTCCTTTGTGGCTATTCCTTCAATTTTGTTAGTGGTAGTGCATCAATCAAGAAAGTTTCGGAAACAGCCAAAAGCCTTGGTGCAGCTGGATTTGTTCTTGTTGTGGAAAATGTTTCCCCTGGAACAAAATTTGATCCTGTTCCGGTTGGAATTCCTGGGATACTTATCACAGATGTCACCAAGTCAATGGTAATTACTTACTTGAACTCTTCTCCTTTGAACTCTTCTCATTTTGATGATAATTGTTGGTTACTAGCAATCACAGGCAGAAGCAATTTCCACACTATTCTCTTAATATGTGGGGCAGTATTTGATGTGCATCAGTAATTTAGTCCCATTGCTAAGTTGTTTATGCTCTTCCATGTGACATATACACTTCAGTATTCAAGATTGTGCCAATTAATTACTGATTGTTGACCAAAAGTTGCGAGACCGACATGAGCTTCTCGTATGCGATATGTGAATTGGATCAAGAAAAGAAATGGAAGCACTATAAGCAAGACTAAAATTTATTACTATTCCTGCTTTATTTAATTCATGTCTTAGTTGTAATTCTGATAACAACTGTATGAGTCCTAAGTTGTTGCACAGCTTGACACTCCTGTGAGCTCCTTTTGTTTTGGATTACAAAATCCCGGCCTCCTCCCCCAGCCTTGTCCATTTGTTTGCTCTGTCTTGTTCCTGACTCTATGTGTTTGCTGCTTGGGCATCTTTATTCTAGGATCTTGTAGACTACTACAACACCTCTACATCAAGAGATTGGACTGGACGAGTGAAGAGTTTTAAAGCTATAGGTAACATTGGAGATGGTTTGATGCCAATTCTCCATAAATCGGCACCACAGGTGGCGTTGTTTTCTGCTCGAGGGCCAAATATAAAAGATTTCAGCTTCCAAGATGCAGACCTTCTCAAGCCAGACATTCTGGCTCCTGGCTCTCTCATTTGGGCTGCTTGGTCTCCAAATGGAACAGACGAAGCTAATTATGTGGGTAAGATTTTGCAACTTGCGTGAACTTCCATGATATGTTAGTGAAAGATGAATGTGTAAATAATTTTGTACTTCTAGAAGCAAAGATTATTGCGTTGTAAGCAGCTGTTTGCTTTGAGCAGGAGAAGCATTTGCCTTGATATCTGGAACCAGCATGGCTGCACCACATATAGCTGGAATAGCTGCTCTTGTGAAGCAGCACCACCCTAATTGGAGCCCTGCTGCTATAAAATCAGCTTTGATGACCACGTCAACAAAACTGGACAGGGCTGGAAGACCTCTTCAAGCACAACAGTATTCTGAAACAGATGCTATGAAGCTAGTTAAAGCTACACCTTTTGATTACGGGAGTGGCCATGTCAATCCAAGAGCTGCCTTGGATCCTGGACTCATCTTTGATGCAGGTTTAGTTTGTCTTCTCCATCAGACATTTATTTTCTTTTTGATTGGTCAATGGATGCAAGTCGAGGCTAGTTAACCTTCCATCACTTGCCCAAAACTAGGGAAGTTGAGGGATGGAAGAAACTTCGTATTAAGAAAAGCATTTACCACCTTCCCCAGTGGATTAACGTGGTGGGATGAAATTTCTAAATGTCAAATATAAGTAAAAAAGTGAGTGGTCCCTGCTAACAATTAGTATTTACCTAACCCTTTAGTAGTTGCGCTTTAAAAGCACAGTAGTACCAAACAAAGCCATGGCCATTTATTGGTAGCCAACGACTGAGAATATAATTGTTTCTGCTGTCAAGGAATAGCATTAATCCAAACATGCAATTTTTGTTTTAAAGAAGGAAATCAGGAAAAGAATAAATAGAAGATGGCATCAAATTGTCAGTAAGAATTCTCAATAAAAGTTCTGGTGTTTACCACATAATTACTGTTTTTAAGTGAGGCAACAATTTAGTTTTCATTTTTTATTTGTATTTTCGTCTGAGTACATAATGGTTCCATGTTAATTGGCATTTATACTTGTTCTGAAGCCAAGACTAAGTTTACTACCTGGGAAACTTGAACACCTAAGTTTGGTGGCACGTACAATTCTCACATAAAATTGACAAAACAGTGACAGGAGATTCTGTTAATCATTCTGCCAAATTCTTTAGCAAAATCTCACTTTTACTTTCTAACTTCCTGAAACTTTTCTTGGCAGGTTATGAAGATTATTTAGGATTCTTGTGCACAACACCTGGCATTGACCATTACGAGATAAGGAACTACACAAACCAACCCTGTAACTACACAATGGGCCACCCATCAAATTTCAACACTCCTTCAATCACAGTCTCTCATCTTGTGAAGACTCAAATAGTCACTCGAACAGTCACTAATATTGCCGAGGAAGAAACTTATGTGATCTCTGCCAGGATGCAACCATCTGTTGCCATTGAAGTCAACCCTCCAGCCATGACTCTCAGACCCGGTGCTTCACGGGAGTTCTCCGTGACTCTCACTGTTAGATCAGTGACTGGCACATACATTTTCGGGGAAATTTGCATGAAAGGAAGTCGAGGACACAAGGTAAGTATCCCTGTGATAGCTCAGGGATATTGGAGATAGATTGATGAAATGGTTGATCTTAGTTAAGTAAGTTGTACGGTTGGATGTAATATTCTTTGTAATATGTGGTAATAAGATATCTATAAGGCTAAATGTATTTGTCTGAAATATGTATGTGGAGTAGCTGTAAAGATAGCCAGTATAAGGAGGAGACTCCCAGTTTCTTCCACTCATTAAGTTTTGCTAATGAGTTTACTAATTTGAGACCAAATGCTTCTTATCCCTCCTTGTGGCTTCGAAGTATTTTCTCATTGTGCTTCGTAAGATTCTTCAACCCCATCAATTTTTGTTTTCAGTTAGATATAAGTTATTGATAATTGCGTTCTACCTACACACTCATTTTCTTAAAAAATATGGTTATTTTTTCGACACAAGATAAATATAGAATAATACTTTTATCTGTTGTTCAAATAGAGATGACAAAAGAGTTAGGTTTGTAGTGGAATTAGGCTTGAAAAAGTTTGTAGCAGGTTTGGTTCGGCTTGCAGATTTTTTTTATTATTTAAATTATATTTTTAATTGGCTTGCAGATGTTTTTATTATTTAAATTATATTTTTAATTGGTTTGCAAATTTTTTTATTTTTTAAATTATATTTTTAAATTTTTAAGAAGGGTTTATAAAGACTTGGATAAGTTTAAGTTTGAACGTGATTCGATTTTTGAGTTTGTAAGAGCTTAATTTTTTTATATTAGATTGTTTTGATCAAATGTTTATCATTCTTATGTCAAAGAGTATACAATTTTTTTAAGATGTTGAAAAAATAACAAGTTTTAATTTGGTGATTATTTATATTTTAAAATAAATTAAGATATAAATAAATTTCTAATTTTAAATGGACATTGAATAATTTTTGTCAAAATCAAACAAAGTTTTTTTAATTTAATATTAAAAATCAAGCATTATTTATAGAATTGATCTTTTGGATTTACTAATTTTTAGTTTTAATTTCAAAAATTGAAAGTAACCATTTGATTTATTTTTATAAACCTCGAGCAAATTCTTTTAATAATTAAACCAAATTGATGGCACATAAATAAATGTGTACTCCCTCAATTCTAAGCATTCTTTTATAAATTTTAAAAATTAACTTTTATTTAACATAATTTTATAAATATACAAATAATTAATAATTAAATTTTTTGTATCTTAATTTTTACATGTACAACTATAACAATCTTCATTGCTCCCAAAATGTTTTTATATTTAAATTAGAAAGGTTAAAAAAAAATCTATAATATTAATAAATTCATGGTAAATCGAACATTATTGTTTCTCATGTATATTTATGAATAAGAAATTACTCCATTTTAAATTATATAAATAAAAGCTTCAATTTTTAAAAAAAGAAAATTGTTTTTTCAATAACAAATTACTACTCTTATTATTATTATTTTTTTAAAATAATAAATTGTGAAGAGTTATTTTATAAAACTCATAAATGAATCCACAAAATTATTATTTATTTTAAATTTGTTCTAATAATCTAATTTCATCGAGAATATATATATATATATTTAAAAAAAATTAAACATTAAATTGTTTTTTTTTTTATTTTTTTATTTTTCCTATTTTGCAATTAGAAGACTTGGTTACTTAGCAGTGGTCAGCCATTCTTTGTTGGAGCATCAGTGAACCTTCCACTTCAAACAACTTCTGTATTCTGTAACAGGTTCGTTCTTTTTAATCCATTTTAAAATTTCCCCACATTTTTATTTGTTTTCATATGCGTAGATTTCGTTACTTTTTCTTATCTCTAAAATGATTGCAATGGAAAATTTGGAGCTTCACCACTGCAACAATAGTCTCGACTCGTTTAAGAATCTTTCTTTACTTGATTTTCTCAGCAGCCAAACGGACTGTAAACTTTGTTTATGCTATAAATATTTTATTAAAATGTTCATGTGATGTGGATTAAAACAATTTTTTCTGGGTTCTGGTTTGCGGAGAAATGGGCTTCTATTGAAATGCATGTAAGCACGATGTTACACATATTATAACTTTTAACAATTTGTTGTTTGGCTGCCTTTACAGAAATATCATTAGTTTGTAATGTAGTGCCTGGTACTTGTTCGATTAAATGTTTTTCAAACAGTTGTATGGGATTGTGCTTGTGTTGAAGAAGAATTAGTGAATACTTTGTATTGTTTGCTACTTGTTCGATGAAATGTTCCAATTAGTTTATGGGCATTGTTATGGTTGATGTTTCTTACTTGTATGCTTCCCAGGTAGAAGGCGAATTTGATTTCTAATACTGATTGGTATTTTCATGAATCGGCAATTGGAATAATATAATTGATTTGTGAATACAATTAGTTGATTGGAGCATGGTATTTGAATGTCTGTATTATTACTCTTTAATTAACAACTTGGATCCTGCAACTTTTCTGCTTGCAGGATATTTGAAAAGTTGGTTTTGTTCAGTGCTGAATTTCATGGAGGAGCAAAGATTTTTTGATAGAATGATCCATCATCTTCGCTCAACATGCAAGTATGAACATTTGTTTGTTTTTCTCTGGAAGAGTATGCAACAATTTTGTCTTTTGTTTGAACAAAATGCTGTTCGTTATTACTTTAGGTCTTTTATTATTAATCCCTTTTACTTGCTTTTACGCTATATTATATCTCTTCTTATTTTCTCCCCACCCTTATTATCTTGAATATTGTGCTTCTACTAGTACCTTCAGTTCTAAATATTGTTCTTTGTGAATTATATAGCTGGGATATTGTCTGTAATGGGTTCATCCTGAAATTCAAGAACACTCTCCATCAAGAAACCATTAATTAGGTAATCAACAGATGTATTATAATCTTTGAAGATATTTTAAATTTTCACCGTCAACTTTCAAAGACAGATTGTAAGCTGAATGTTTAGCTTAAATATTATTTTGAATTCAAAGTTCCTGATAAAAGGATGAAACTTGCATCAGACAAGGTTTTGTAAAATTTACTTTTGGAGGGGATTTATCTCGACTATTTAAATAAGCTTGCTTGCAACTCTGTGCTATATAATAGTAGATAGCTAGAAACTCTTATAACAAATGACACAGAATGAAATTGATAGCTAGCTATCATTTGAGTCTGATGCAATTCTTGAGTAAGTGAGAGACACAAGTCTTGAAACAACAGAAAGAAATAAACTCTCAAATAAACTTTACTGAGTGAAAACTTTCTTTTAATTACATTAATATGTTTAGGGGTAAGAAAAAGGAAACAAGAATAATAAAATCATCTCTAGGATAAGGATCCTAGAGCAACTCAAAATAATAATATCACAAATAACAAAAATAAAATATTCCAAAAATTGTAAAAAATGCAACAAATACTTGTGATTGAATCCCATATATTTTCTAATTCACATTGTCATATTTGATGTTGATATGGTATTGGTAATATTTTATCAAAGCCTCTCTTTGACATCTCTTCACATGCTCATAGTTTCAATTTATGTAAATTCGTTGTTTGCTCCATTTTTAAATTTCATTTGGTATACCAATTTATTTTCTTCAATGGCATTATTTCTATGTCAAAAAATAACCAAAATCATAACAAAGATTGAGTGTTGTTGGGGTATGTAGCCTCTTTTAGGGTATGGATTTCTTTGGACCCTGTTAGTGCTCATCTTCTACAATGTTTGATTGTTCATTATAAATTTGCCTGTCATTTTTGAAAATTCCAGGTATTACACTGGTTATCCGAAAGACCTTGGGCCATCTCGTGTTATTCATTTTACCTCAGAGCGTGAATTTGTCCAAATTCTTCATCAGGGCAATCCTGTTGTAGTTGCATTTACCATTAGGTGATTTTGGATTGAGCAATCTTCTCTTCTCTGTCTTCTATTCTTAAATTTGATGTCAAATTCTGTGGCTCTAACTTTTCAGTGAAATGAGCAGGGGTAATTACACCAAACATCTTGACCGAGTACTGGAGGAAGCTGCTGCTGAGTTCTATCCACATGTAAAATTCATGCGTGTAAGTTGTTTTTGCCATTATAACCTTCTAAAAGAGATTGGTTAGGTTGAATGTCATATAGATCATGAAAATTGTATATATTTTGTAAGTTTTTCAACAATAAAAATGAAATTGTCACAGTCTGCAATGGCATATTTGTGTGCCGTACACATTTAAGGCTGTCTTATGTGAAGGCTTATGATTTTCTCTTTCCACAAATTATAGCTCCCCCTCATTCCCTCTTCTACACTTCAAGCCATATGTGATACTCTGTAAATGCATCATAATTCTTATTTTATTTATCCTACTTTAGCTCTTAACATGTTTCTCATGATCTTTGGTTTTGGTTGATTTGTTCCAGGTTGAGTGTCCAAAATATCCTGGGTTCTGTCTAACAAGGCAGAGGAAGGAGTATCCATTCATTGAGATATTTCATAGTCCGCAACAAGTAATGTGGCTTCTACCTGCATTTGCATGTTCAGATCTCTCTTATAGCTTGTCTCTGCCTCGTGTCTTTGCCTCTATCTACCATAACTACTGGAAAATGATCAAAGTTGCTTCTTGAGAAATTAAAGTGAAATTTTCCTCCTTATGTTGTTGTTCTGACAGCAACCAGATAAAAGATATCGTGAAATTATTATTTCTTAGATTTATTTGTTCGCCATCACATAGTAAATTAATTAGATCAGTTTGTTTCATAGGCTGCCTAGAGTTCTTATTCAGAGAATTTCCAGTGTGTTTTGCCTGCCCCTTGACAGCAGCCTTTTACTTTTAACTTTAAAGAGAGCAAAAGGCCCTTCTTCCGCTTGTCACCTGATATTTAGTGGGATTTCTTGCTCTTCCCCTCTTCTGAAGTAGGGTCCTCCGTGCAAATAAGAGGCAGGCCTGGGTTCTCAGTTGAAGTTTCCTCCCTAGCATGGGCATTCCCTGAGGGTGTCAGGGGTCCTCCACCAGTTCTTTACCCATTTCAATACTTGATGCTTGAGCTTGAGGAGGAGCTTCATTTTTGCCAAGCTGAGGCTGCCAGCACATTGTATACCTGTTGCAATCTTCCTCTTACTAAGCTTTTGGCACTAAGGAAACAGGACAGCCTAGTTGTACTCGTATATCAGTTGTCGTCTTACAGAGTTCTTAGTCAGATTATACTAACTTTTTTTGGTTAGTTTATTTTCTGAACTATAGGGATTGTCCAGATGGTTGTGTAAATGATTCTACTGTTTATCTGTTATGTAGCTTATGAAATGAACCCACATAACTTTTTATAATTGTCTCTCAGCTTTTATTTTCTGTGGTTGTGGTGCATATATTATAACAGATTGCTTTACAACCCTTAGAAACAAAATTTGAATGGTGGCTTCTCTAGTTATGCTCTGGAAGTTTAACTCTATGCACGCACACAGAGCCTTACATATACATTCTCTTCTTTTTCTTGAACTCTGAGTGACTGTAACTTTACATAATTCATTCAGCTTGTCAACCTGGCATGGTGCTGATGTCTTTGCAGTTTCCATTCAATGATGTATCTAATTTGATCATGCAGGCAAGTAACCAAGGAAGAGGTGCTGATCCAAATATAACAAAGTATTCTGTTAAAGTTCTACCAGTGAGTTCTCGAGCTTATTTTTTCTTTACGTGATTAGATTGGTATATAATAGGTGTTATTGTCTTCTTAAGTTTTAAATTTTTGTACTAGAGTTTTTCCTTTACCCCATGATGCTACCTTTTTAAGAAGAAGACTTGCTAATATTCAAAATATATTGTAGTCAATGTAGAACGAAAAGTCATGCTTAACCATTACGACCTCAGTGCCTTTGAATTTGGAGAATATTTTCTGTTAAAGTTTTCTTTTAATCTGTGTTATTTTTGTTATCTCAACACAATGTTTAGTCTCGTTTTTGACTTCCCGTATATGCAGTTCAATTACGATCTCAGTGCCTATGGATTTAGAGAATATTTCAAGCGGCATGGAATAAGATCATCAGATCCCAAGTAATCAATCATTTTGTGGAACAGAATTCATCTTCATAAATAATTATATATGGCTTGAGATTATAGTTTAGCTTGACTATCGCATGTTTGGTTGTAAAATATTATATATTTCATCCTATATCAGTTTTCATACCCGACTGATGCTCAATAAGTGTAGTAATTTCGTTGTGATATATTCTAGTTGATCTATTTTGTGCATGCATTTTCTTCGCTTCAATGGATTTTTGTCGCCTGAATTGAATGGATGGCTGGTCCCATAATTACATTTTGATTGAATTTGTGATGAACTGGGAAAATTCATTGCCATCGAAAAAATGGAGCTGAGCTGCAATGGAATTCATCTTGCTCGATGTCCCTACCCGAAGAAAGCAAGAAAATTCTGTCTTCGGGTACCTAGGGGTTGGCAAAATCTAATCCGAGCATATTCAATCTCACTCAAATTGATGGTTTAGATATCGACTTAAATCAAACTAATCCGATAAGTATTAATTTGATTTAGTCTTGTTTTATCTTTTATTATTAATTCAGATTGTTTTAATTATTTTAAATTAAAACAAATCTAAGATCATTAATTCAATTTGAAATCCGATTTAAACAACTGCCCATCCCCATGTATACCCTGCTTTTGGTGCTTTGCAAACTTCACTGACTTTGGCACCTAAATTCACTCATTTTGTGACCAGATATTATTGTTTCATACGTTTATTCCAATTTTTTTTTTTTTTTTTTTTTTATCATTATTGACATGTACTTATTAAAAAAAATAATTAATAAAACACATAAATGAATATTGGAAGGAAGAGTTAAAAATATAATAACAGAATTGAAAGAGATGCATGATCAATGGGTGTTTGAATGCATATCCAGCTGATTTCTCCGTACTAATATTTATTTAAAATAAAAATAAAAATAACTAAAAAAAATCTTAATTTATTAAATTTTGGTCGAATCGCACCAATTGCTACAATATTGTTCAGTGTGCAATGCTAGAGAAATTCTTGCTGCATCGGCTGACCTAAGCTCTTCAATGGCTGCGAGAAGACTAACTCCACTGATCTCAGTATTAACGGTAACTATTGCGGCCTCTCTATTCTGCACATCTTTTGCCGGAGCTTCTGCGAAATCCCCAGAAGCTGCCTTTGTCAAAAAGACCATCTCTTCCCACAAGATCGTCATCTTCTCCAAGTCTTATTGCCCGTAAGAGTCCGTCTTTCTTTCTCCTCGTTTTCCAGTCATTTGCTCTTACATTTATTCAGATTTTAAGTTGGGTTTTGTCTGCGTTCAAATTGGTTTCTGGGTATGGTTAAAATTGTTCCAAGATTTGCATTTTTCGTAATAAGTGGGTAATATATGCTTTCATTTTAAGGACTTGAGAATTATATGATTTCTTGAATGGCAATTCCAGTGAAGAAAAATGTTCAAGGGATTTAAAATTGTAAATAAACTGGTTTGCTTTTGACGATGAAATGGACAGTTTCTTGTATATTATGAGAAGCATTGACATTTGTTTTTGTAATGTATACTGAAAGCTCTTCATTGCCCAAATCATAAAGATGGCATATGCTCCTGCTTAAAATTTTGGAGCAAGGTTTCACTGAATGTTGATTTTGTCAAAATTTTTCTGAAATAATGGCTTCTGGGACATGATTAAGACAATCTTAATATGTTTTGTGTGTTTATTTTAATTTTCATGTCCTTGTGATTTAGAATATCTTTCTACCATGTAAACACTGCAAACTTCTGAATTTTCTATGGAAAGGTGCACCTCCTTTCTTGTTGGAAGGAAGAATAATATTTTTTTTTGTTTGTTTTTAGTTTTTGCCACTGAGCAATTTGATTTGAAGTCAATGATGTATTTTCCATCAATCTATTAGCAGTCCTGAGAGCGGAATTATTTGTTATTTCATTTGTTTGTTCACTTGTTTCTCTCTCTGTATGTGTGTGATATTCTGCAGGTATTGTAGGAGGGCAAAATCTGTCTTCAAAGAGTTGAAGCAGGTTCCACATGTAATTGAGCTTGATGAGAGAGGTTTGTTTACAAATGCCTTATCATTTCAATACTACACAAGAAAGGATTGAACCTGTTGTGCAAGAAATTTATGCGACTGTTAATAATATAAGAATTAACACAGTGCAACCTGGATCATTAAACAAGCATTCCAAAAATCTTACTGCTCCGAATTCTTGTTTTCTCAGACATGATTTGTTTCTAGCATCTTTGACTAAGTGATTATACGTTGATGCCCACCTTTGATAACTTACATTTTCCATAACCAGAGATAGGCTGGCTAAAGGTTTTCATGGCATCTTGATCTCGCTTAAGCTTCCATATTATCTTTATTTTTTGACTAAAAGCCTTGTAGACTTGAGTTCATAATCCTAGGATAAAGTTCAAGATATGTGCATCTGAACCAATATATCAAGACTTGACTTAAGAAGAATTGCCTTGATCATTGCAGATGATGGCTGGAACATTCAGGATGCTTTGAGTGAGATTGTTGGAAGGCGCACTGTACCACAGGTGTTCATAAATGGAAAGCATGTTGGAGGCTCGGATGGTAACCTATCCTTATACTCTAAACAAAATTTTCTGCCTTTCTTTACTCGGGGGAAAATTAATCAGACCGGAAATCACTTGAGAACTCCTTGATATGTTTGTTTCAGACACTGTTGAAGCATATGAAAGTGGGAAACTGTCTGAGCTTCTAGGTATTGCTTCGAACGATGAAGATGATCTCTGAGCGAAAAAGAGAAGAATGGATTTCTTGTTCAGTGCAAGAGTGTGTGAAGAACAATGCCAAATTGAGGAACCAGACATAGCTTTGATGCACAATTCTGAGGAACTAGGATGATTTTTGAATTAATAACAAGGGATCTGTTATTAAATGCCAGAGTAAGTTTGAGCAAAATACTTACTAGTAGTGTAGCTCTTGCTTTTTCCTGGAGGATGTGACATGGTTTTAGTCAACCATCCTAAAAGGGCAAATGTTTAATGCTTGGTGAAATATGTGCTTGGGGGACTTGTTACCCAATTTTATTAGAAACATATTGAATTTATGCATGCCTGATGGACTTGAATCAAAATACTCTTTCCCAGGTTAGTGGAAATACCTCAACCCATACACCAACAAAAATTAAAGAAAATTTTCCTCCAATATTGTGTGCAGGAAAATTGACCTTTTGCTTCTGCGAGAAGAGGCCAAACCAACCTAGTCCAACAAATCCCAATCTCTCTTGCTTCTGCCATAAGAGGTTAAACCCAGCTTAGACAATTTATCTAGGATATCACTGTATAGTTATATATATGTACAAGGAGCAAAAATCTTCTCCTTAACCGAGTTTACCTGAATTTGAAAAGATTTTTCCAAAAATAGCAAGTAAAATATCATATTTGAAGGTCTTCTTCAATTCTAAGTAAGGATTATACATGTAATGCTTCTAAACAAAAAATTTCACAGTTGTTTGATTGTGGAGATGAGTTTTGAGGAGTGATGTTACTAAAATTTAATCTTGTTAAAAAAAAAAAACTAGTAGCGTTAAAATTTGTTCTAGTAATTTATGGTATTTGCTAATTTAGGTTGGTGCTATATGCATGTTTTTCTTATTAATTATTTTTGTGATTGTTGCAATTTTCAGAAAATAATTAGGGTATGCACTAATAATTTTGACCCAATTTTGTCTCTCCCTTGTGTCTTTTCTGTCTCCAGGCATACACAAGCAAGAATACAAAATATAATTAAAAAATTAATTAATTAATTAACAAATAACAACCCCTTAGAAACAAGTTACCTACACTTTTCTCAATCAATGAAGCCAAAATTTTCACACTTATTCGAAAAGCAAAAGTCACATATTAGTTCGGTCAAAATTCTAGAAATTTGATTATAAAAATTGCACAACTAATTAATTTATATTATGATAATTTTATATAATTTATATTAATTAATAAAAAAAAGTATGGGAATTAGATTTTGAAGGATTTGGAAACTAGAAATAATAATAATAATAATAATAATTTAACATGATAAAAATTGCCAATTCAAATAAGATAAATTTGATTAGAGATCAAATAAATTTGATGTCAACAATAGTCTTCAAGTTGTGATGATCAAAATTGAATATGATGAGGGTAATTTGGTCATTTCATTAAGAATTTGGAAGTTATTGATACAAATAAAAAATCGATACAATTAATGTGAAAATGTTAAAACTCAAAGACCTGGATGTTAAAATTTCAATGTAGTACAAATATTTGAATAATGAACTTTGACGTTGCATTTAACCGGCCAACGCACTACCAGGAAATTTCATTTAAATAACATTTGAGTCCCTGAGATTTTATATTTTTATGAATAAGAATATAATTTTGTTTATTCTTATTAAATAGGGCAAACACACTTTAGTGTTATTGGCATATCATTAATACCACATCTCACAATTCTTTCACAAGTTTTACCCTAACTAGTGATTTATCATTTATGAGTTGGTTGGTGAATTTTTATAAATTTCAAAATAAATTATTATTCTAATTTTTGATTAAACTAAAATACGTATCATTTACCAGTTAGAATGTGTAATATTACTTTTTATATGTGTAATGTATTTATAAATTTTATAATTGAACTCAATATAGGTGCCTGAATTAGTCATTCTTCTAATAAATTTTAATATTAAATTTACATTTATTGATGGTTATATTTAAAAATTTATTTTTTTTTACGTAATCATTCATTACTTCAAAAATATATATTATTTTGTCTATCTACCCACTATAGGGATAATTGTCCACAATTATGAAAGTTACATTCAGTTCATAATTGCTTGACCATAATTTATAAAAAAGAGGATATATTGGTAAAACATTAAAAAAAAAAAATGGATTAGAAGAGATTATTATCTGAGAGGATAATTTGGTCATTACACTAAGAGTTAGGAAGTTACTGATGCAAAAAAAAAAATCGCTATCGTTATTGTGAAAATGTTAAAACTCAAGGACCCAGATGTTATTACCCCTAAATCAGTTCACCCCAAGAAAAAACAATAAATAAATCATAAATCCAACCCAATTGTTGCTCCTCCTTGTATGATCTGTCTTCCCATCCATATACACCGAAGCATTCAAAAAACCACCTTATTTTCTAGTTTCTATAAACAAGAAAACGACCAAAAACAGAACCACCCTTTCAATTTCCATATCCCAATTTTCTAAGCAGATTGCAGAAGCCAGCGCCTGTTCGGTTTCATTTTCTCTCTGCAATATCTTCAGAATTTTTGACTTCTTCTTCTTCTTCAAATGGTATGTCATCTCTTATCTCTGCTGGTTTTTTTTTATTAGTTTACATATCAAATTAAGAATTCATATAAAAAAAAAACAGAGAAAAGCTTCCTGTATGTTATCAGAAATGGGTGTTTTCCGGCGATGAAAAGCGCTTTTAAATGGTCAAAAGCATATTTCTGATTACTCTGTATATTCATGTATGTATGCCATGACGTTGCTGTGAAAGTGCTTTTCAAAAGTGTGATGATTCCTTTAACGTGCAGACAGAATCAATACACGTGCTTTTTTCGCTTAGTATTAGCTTGTGAATCAGAGGATTTTGTACAAAAGCAATAACCTAGCACTAAATTATTTCTCTCAAGGCAAGCAAGATCAAGTTTAAACTCTTAAAATCTTGATTAAGACTTGGTTTAACAATTTCTAGTAGTAGGAGATTACAACATTTTGGTCTTTAAATTTTTATATATTTATAAATTATGCATAAATTTTTTTAATTAATATTAAATAAGTTTCCAATTATTTACTCTTAAGTCATCTAATTTTATATTTTGATGGTCAAAATTCAATATTGTTTCAATAAGGATGAATTAAAGATTTATTTAACATATATAGATAAATTATGTCCTTATTCTTGTAAATATAAAAATTTAAGGATTTGAATATTAGTATTTTTTTAATTTAATTATTTTTCAATAAAATTAACTAAATTTAAAATTGATAAATTTTAAATATATAAATAATTAATTTTTTTTCAAAAGGGAGAATGTTTCTTTGGCCAATGTAGCAGCTTGGTATGCTGCGAAAATGATTTTGTTCACATTGTTAAAATACTAATTAAATTTTTTAATCACAAAAAAATTTGTGTTAATTATTTATGACATTTAATTTATCTTTCATTCTCTTATCATTAATTAGTTTATTATTTTAAAAAAAATGTTAAAAGTGATATGCAAGCATGCATGTATGAACACACATTTATTAAATTTTTATAAACATTAATTTGTATAATTAAAATTTATTTATTTATTTGTCTTTTAAAATATTTTTATTTTTGTGTGTCAATTATATTTTTCTAAGCTTCTTGATTGGTAGATAGTGATATATATGCAAAATAAATATTATATAAATATATTAATTTAACAAAATGCACAATATTAACAAACATAATATTAAATAAGGGTATTTATTATTTTTATTAGTCAATTAATAGTAAAAAAATAATAATTGAAATTTTTTTTATTAATTTTTAAAAAAAATTATATTAATGTGTGATTTTGCCGTTTGGGTAATATGTATTTTATTAAATACCTTTATTATGTAACCCACAGATGAGATTAATTAGGTAACAAATCCTGGCCTAATTACATTTTTTTTAAAATCTTTTTGTGTAGATTTGGTCAGTTTATACTTAATTATAAATTACTCTACCGTCCGCAGGATTGGGTTTGTCGATAGAATATTATAATGATCGTACATTAGATGGTTAATCATTCATTATCTAACCCATTAGTGAAGGAGACGTATCAAATAAATGAAAAATATTGGTCAAAACTTGTAACCTGGGTAATTGTTTTGCAGTCAAGCTTGGGATTTTAAAGCAATGACTGTGATTCGTGGATGTAAATACATTCCTGTAAATTGATATGGTGCGGTGTCATGCTCGTGCAGGTGAAGGAAGAGAGAAAGGTTGTGCTTACAAGGCCATTATCATTAGATGGAGATTCAAATGCTGATTACAGAGCTCCTAATATTCTTCAACGCACTTTAAGTCTCTTTAAAAATGTTCGCCCTGGAACTGATCTCACTAAATTCCAGGTAACTCAATATATGTTTTCAGGTTTCGTTTAAATTTTGACCCTCTTCGGTCGGGAATTCACGGCGACATGATGTTATAACTTCAGCTGCCAGCAATCTTCAACGTTCCTAAATCACACCTTCAGTGTTTCGGCGAATCGGTTTACTGCATTAGCGATGACATATTGAGCAAATGCAATAGATTGGAGAGTCCGGTGGACAGATTTACCTCCGTTGTGGCATGGAGCATATCCACAACTCGCCCCGCTATTTTTGGCTCTGCTCCTTACAACCCAATTCTTGGAGAAACCCACCATGTTTCTAGAGGAAACCTCAATGTTTTACTAGAACAGGTATGGAAAAAATACCAAAACTTTTGTTCATGTGCTTACTGCCAATTATGCTAGTATATCTCAAGCCAATGGCTGACCTGCAGGTTTCGCATCACCCACCAGTTACTGCACTTCATGCAACCGATGAGAAGGAAAATGTTGAAATAATTTGGTGCCAACATCCTGTTCCTAAGTTTTATGGTACTTCATCATCCTAAATTGTATAAATTTATTTTAAATTAAAATGGTTGGTTTCTGATATATATATATGCAAGTAACGAGGAGGGCTAAATCTAATTTGCAGGTGTTTCAGTGGAAGCTGAGGTGAATGGAAAAAGGGAACTGAAGCTTCTAAATCACAGAGAAACTTATGAAATGAACTCACCAAAGCTATGCATAAGATTTCTTCCGGTCCCTGGAGCTGATTGGGTTGGTAATGTCAGAATCAAATGCAAGGAGACTGGCCTTGAAGCTGAATTATATTACAGAACCAATTCTTTTATAGGGTTTAGAGGAAATCATAGAGCAGTTAAAGGAAAAATCTACGACTCTTCGTCGTCGAGAATTCTTTTTGAGATTGATGGCCACTGGGACAGGTACGTAATGCTTTACTGTCTAATTTTTACAAGAAAACATTGCATTATATATCTATTTGTCTGATGTAATAACTTACTCTCTCCTTATTTAAAATTTTCAGAACTGTAACAGCGAAGGACATCCATAGTGGGAGAAGCACAGTTATCTACAATGCCAAAGAAGTTCTTTCTGGGCTAAAAGCTCCTACCGTGAAGGATTTGCAGGTACATATGAACATATACTTACTGCCAATGCACAACAATTTTTAGGTGTTCACATATATTGAATCAGCTGAGTATGAATTTGAATTTGTTCAGGAAGTGTGGGCAAGTGAATCAGCTGCAGTGTGGAGTGAGGTGAACCAATATATATTGAGCAAAGATTGGGAGAAAGCAAGGGAAGCAAAGAAAGCAGTGGAAGAAAAGCAGAGAAAACTTACGACAGAAAGAGAATCAGCAGCAGAAACTTGGGTTCCAAAACATTTCAATATAACCTGTACCAAGGAAAATGGTTGGGCCTGCTCACCTGTTCACAAATTTGTACCACCAGCTCCAATTGTTATTCCCCTTTGATATTTATTTATATAAACACAACTAGCAAGTATATTGCAACTAGATCACATATTCAGTTTTATTTTTGAAATTTACTATGGAAATATGGAAAAATAATTATCTACAATTTAAACCACAAAATATATATTTGTGGTTAAAGGGAGGATTGAAATGATTTCTTGCAATTTTGTTAAATAGAGGATTGAAATTATTCTTCAAGAAAATGACAAATGAATTTACAAATAATGTACTATTTTTACATTATTTCTTTGATTTATTTTTGATTTTTTAGAATTTTATTCTTCATCCATTAAAATAGTGTTATTGGATTAATTTTACTCCAATTTTACTATGCATTAGCAAATTTAATTATTTTATTATTGCCATATATTCAAATCTTTATATAAATTCGTTCGTACAAATTGTGTGACAATATTATGTCATTATTATATGTTCTATATTTTTATGAAATTAAATTTAAAAATAATTAATACAATATGTGTGATAATAATAATAATAATAATAATATATAAGTATATTTTGTATGAATAGAGTTTAGTACTATTATTTCTTGTGGTAACATCAACATCAAATTGGTATTTTTTTTCTTGTTAAATTTAATTGGTTTAGGATAATAAAGTCTATGTGTCATTTTTGAAAAACAATGATACTTTATATTTTATACAAAGTATCGATTAATTTACACCCGTAATATATACTTTGAACACCCATTTTTTAATTAATGTGCTTATTAGAAAAATATTCATAGTATAATTTATATTAAGAACAATTTAACCTAACTGAAATTATTGAAATAATGTGTTACTGTTAACACTTATTTAATTTACAGTGAATAATGTGAACCCACTGCATACACAATCCACTTGCTTGCTTTCATGAAAAAATGTGAAAAGAAGAATACATCACAATTCACAAGCAATTAAAATATTTGCATAATCATTTTTATTTTATTTGTAAAGTGTTGTTGGTCATATATCAGATTTCATGCCAAACATTTATAAATCACAGCTAAACATTTTTATTTTAATTTTAAATAATTTTGAAACTTTTATTTTACAAAAAGAAAAAATATTAGGATGTGATGATTTTTATGAGTGAATAGAGAAAAAAAATTAAATATAAAAATAAAAAATTACATAAAAATTATTTAAATATAATTTAAATATCTACAAATATATGTAGAATTAAAAATTAATTTTTAAATTTTCTTAACCCAATGTCAAGAGTGGAAAATTATTCTAATTTTAATTTAAAGTATAAATAAACTATATTTTATATGAAATATTCTCTGTTATTTGATTTTATCAATTATATTTAGAATAAAAAGTATCACTTCTTTTGCCTCCATTATTATATTGTTTGACTGTTATTGAATAAGGTATATTCAAATATGCATTTAAATTAACATTGTTTTATTTAATTAATCAAATATTTTTATTAAATTTATTTATTTAATATGTTTTTAATTAATATTTATGAATCAATACACTCATTTCTCATTAAAAATTAGTGATTTTGTTGAACAATAATTTTGAATTAAAAATCCAAACACTTTTATTTTTATATGTTTTTATTCGATTCATTTTTTTTTAAAAAAATTAAATGTAAAAATAAGTTTAATTTTTATTTTTATTTTATCAAAATTAACAAAGGAATAACACCAAAGGTATTCAACACTAAAAGTGACACTCTAAAATGTCATAATTTTCTTTTGTTCTCTACAAATTTTTAATGTTGAAAATAAAAATAAAAATTACTGAATTCAAACTTATCCCATACTTCAAGCAAGAAGGTGATTGAAATAAAGACTTTCATTGTCCAGTCGTTTGCCCATCGAACACTCAAACCAAAGGAAGCTCGCATGTCACACATCTACTTCCACTTTCTTCGACCGTCTCAATGCGTTGATAATACTACAATGGATTTTTTTCCAAAACAATCCCTTTCTACTTTCTTCAATTTTGCTTTTACAAAATTATTTTTGGTTGACACCCAATTTATCAATTTTTTTTTTTAATTATACATCAAATATATGTACGGTAACTAACACACACCCGTGTGATTGATCAATAATTCTATAATATTATGAAAATTTTTATATTAATTTTTAATCTCTTAAATTAATAATTTATTAAAAATTAAAATTGAATAAAATAAATATTATATAAAATAAGATTATTAATATATAATATTTTTAAATTTAATTTTTTTCTTCTCTTTTCATTTGACGATCTTAATTAATATATTTTAAATATTTTTATTATTTAATTTTAATTTTGATAAATTATTAATTTAAACACTATAAATTAATGTAAAAATTTGTATAATTTAAAATAATATTGATAATATTTTTATGTATATATATTTATTTATTTAAATAAATATGTTGTATCTTTATGATAGGAAAAAAGTTTAATTGTTCAAGTTCTAAATTTAATGTCATTTAATTTTAGTTTACAAATTTATCGTATTTATATTAATATCTTTTGTTTATTATTAATGGCTTTAGTGATAAAATATAAATTAAATAACGTTTTGTTAAAAAAAAAGAAGTCAATAAATCAAGACACCTAATAAAGCTTGTCATCGTGACATGGGTGAACCAACTTTTTGAAACAGGAGTCTATTGATTGAAAGATGGATTTCTTTGTAGTTATATGCACCAAGAAATACATAAAAATATAGTAGAAGAATAATGAAAGGAGACTTGTGGTAAACTTTTGCCGTGAAGGATGGGGGAGAAAAAAAATAATAATAAATAAAATTTTCAAGTCTCAATCGATGGGACTACCATTTTTGTTTCAATGGATGATGATCTAACACTCTAGCCCCACTGATACTATGTTTTGTCAAAAAGAAGTCACACCATAGCATACCCACTACCTACATCGAAGTCACTTGAGGCCTTACAAATTCACATCAAGATTCAATCATCAAATTGGGTGGGGTTTCAAATATTTCCATTGGATTGACTAATTCAACTCCTTTCAATTCAATACATTATGTTAATGAAATTATTTAACATTGATTTGTTCAACACCCTTTCAATACGTTTGCTAAACATGAATGTAAATTTTATAACTAAATATATATAAAAAAATATTTCAATAATTCAAGAATAATTAATCATATGCTATTGTTGTTAATGAATAAATGTGACAAAATATTTAAAGATTTATAAAAAAAATTAAATTATTTGAGGATCATTATTGTGAATGAAATGGGATGTGATTTATATGTGTTAATATTACTGATTAATCATTTAAGTTGGCGATGGTATTTGTTTATTTAATAGTAAATTTAAATTTAATTATTATAATATGAAATGAGTTAAGATAAAATAAATTTGAAATTAATAAAATTTTAGATTGGTTAGGAGATTTGAAGGAAACAGGTTTTCTAAGTCCACTTGAAATTTTTCTATAAATTGTGACTTAGTTGGCCGCCCCGGTTCATGTAGTATTCTAACACGGAAAATGTTTTCTTACAAAAACCTGTCTGATTAACTTCTTGGAGTCAACATTAGTTCCAATATCAAGACGGGAAAGCACAGAGATGGCTTGTTGCATGTTTCGTAGGTCGTCGTCGTCTTCATCATCGGCAACAATCAATAACGTACGAGTTGTTGATCTGAGTGGCTACGTAGAGGAGTTTGATTATCCTGTTTCAGTCAGCCAGGTCGCAGGACAGCCGCCAAAGCATTTTGTATTCACCGCAGCTCAGCTTCTGTCTTCCGAGTTAAAACCAATGAAACCTGAAACCCTTCTTCAGCGGGGACATATCTACTTTTTGCTGCCGTCCTCAGCATTCCAGACCGACGTTTCTCCTCTTTGCTTGGCCACTATAGTGAAAAAGCTGACGGCAAAAGCAAAATCCAACAATTCCTCCCCAGCGAGAAGTCCTCTCCGAACGGCGAACGACGTCGAAAGACCGAACGGGAAACAACCCTGGAAGCCGATTTTGGACACGATCAGAGAGATGTCGTTCAAGAGAAGTGAATCTGATTTATTAGAATCTCAAATTGGAGACCCCGAAAGACCACAGTTTTGAGGGAAGTTGTTGTAATGCAAAGAAGAAATGGTCATATTGTTGAATCCATGATTATTTGCAGCTCTAGCAAAAATTGCTGAATGTATTTGTTAAGTTTCAGATGCTTAAATTCGGTGTGATTTTCCTTGTTCTTGTCTCAATTCTCAAACAATCACTATTTACCATTCCTAAATAACCAAGGAGTTAACCCATAAATATCAAATAGAAATATACACATTAAACAAATTAGGTCAAACTAATATAATTTAACATTCCTAAAACAAATTAAAAGACACAAGATTATTGGATAAACTAAATTTACCTCCTCTACATAACAACTGTCTTACTTCGCTTACCATGTCAACGTTAGTATATACACCCATACTGAGTTAAGATTGAGAGTTCTAATTTCTTACATTATTTATATATAATTAAATTAATTATATTTAAATAATTAAATTATATTGCCTTTCATCTGGGGTGTGTGTCTCTC
This sequence comes from Khaya senegalensis, assembly GCA_032402905.1. NCBI lineage: Eukaryota > Viridiplantae > Streptophyta > Magnoliopsida > Sapindales > Meliaceae > Khaya > Khaya senegalensis. The sequence goes on along the minus strand of CP135538.1, from coordinate 1,316,118 downwards.
TCTCTGTGTGTGTGTATATATATATATATATATATATAATTTTTTTATTTAATAATTAAATGAAGGTGGTTTTATTTTACATGGGATTTGGATTTGGTCGTCGTGTTTTCGTTGGTTGGTCATCTGCACGTACACGTGCCTCATGCCGCAAGTTGAAGATGAAGATTGATATGTTTATTTTCAACCCGTGTCGGTAGAGTGGGGCGACACCCATTCTCTTTATAGTTTTTCTTTTTAAATTTATATCTCTTTTGACCTATTTATTCTCATTAATTTATTTATATTTAATTACTAAATTTTTAGTGTTAAGTTAAAAAAATAAATTCATTTAAAAATATACAAGTACCTAAAATTAAATTATAAATCAAATTCTATTACATTTTTTTTAAAAAAATTATTATTATTATTATTATTTCTTTATACTTGGACTTTATATGTTCATTGAATTATTGAATAAGGGTTTACAAGAGAAAATTAAGAGCGATAAGGAGAGAGATTTATTTGTGAAAATTAATTTTATTGTGCAAATTGTTCCACTTGTTGCATGTTGGTTGCTTGTGGTTATCAACTCTTAATTAATTATTTGACTTGTTGCAATATTATCATTTTGTGAGAAGCAAGGTTGATGCAACATTGACTATTGGGCTCAATCATTAAATATTATTCACATGGTTTGCTTTAAGATAAATCAACCCCATTTGTCTTTTGGTGATTTTATGCCAGCCTGTGTGCATTATAATGGAGAGGAATCACTTGGTTAAGCAAAGAGCCACATGTAGCTTCTGAATTAAAATAATCAGGGGCGGCATGAATTTGCTTGAATTTTTGAGACATGATTTTTTTTTTGAAGTATAGAATTTGTCCTTGTTAAATATAAAATTAAAAAATAAGTTAAATTTTAAAATTTTTGATTAATTATTTATATCGTTTATCACTAAAATCACTTCTAAAAGTAATAAGCTCGAATCTATAGTAATTTATATTAATAAATTTAATTGACACAAATTAAATAAAGTATATGTTTCGATAAAATTTCGATATAAATGTACTAATATAAAAGATGAATCGATCAATTGCAAAACAAAAATTAAGAATTAAATTTTATTTAAAATAATAATATTTAAATATTTATATTTTTATAAATAAAAATAAATTTTATTTATTTATAATAAATAAATAACTACTTTTTTTTTAAAAAAAGAGTGAATACCCTTTATTGTACAATTACATACATTGATATTGTAATGATCAAATTCTATATTATAAATACAATTTTATCATTTCAATAATATTACTTTAAAAGTCTATTTGTTATAATTGAATATATTATGTTGTTGTTTATATATATTTCAGGTGTTGAATAATATTATCGCATTTAAAAAAAAAACAATGAGAGTTATTTTTAATATTTCAATACTATTTTATTAATTTTTTTCTCTTTTTTATACAATTATACTTATGTAACAAAATTAATGTTATTAAATATATTTTTAATTTTATTTTTAAATTTAAGTGAAATCACTATAATTTTAAACAAAATTTTAATAAATTACTAAAAAATGAACAAAAAAAAATTCAATAAGTATTTTATTTCTTTATTTATGGGGGCGGTTTAGGGAATTCTTTGCACACTCCATAATATTCAAATCAAATTCTTCAAAATGTATTGAGTGCATTGATTTGTTTAATCCCTATCAATAAGTTAATGATTATGAGCATAATAATTTCTCTTAGCTTATGTAGATTTTTGTTAATCACTTAGTTTAAGAATTTAAATCATAAACTAAAACATTAATGTTTATTAATATTTGAAGTGAAGTTGAATAGATCTCTCACCTATGATCTAATATTGGATGAGAGATCATACAATCATTTTAATCAAACACTTCAACAAAAATTATAAATTATTGAAGAAATATTCAATACTCATATTTAAAAATAAATTTAATTAATAAAATAAGATATAAAATATTATAAATTAATTTATCAGGAAAAGTCCCTCCTCAACTAGTGAAGCTATCTGCATCAAACTTCTATATCACTTTAAATACCTGTGTGTATATTATAATATAACATTTAAGAAATAATTATAAAACATTGTTAGAAGAATCTTGACCATCATCTCTTACTTTTTTAAGGGTAGTTATTGAAATTATTTTGATGAGAGAAGTTAAGTTTCCATGGGACAAAGATTTACTTTTTGATGAAAACAAGAGGAAAGTGATATAGTCTTTCCCCTTGAGTTTTTCTTTTTTTGGTTTTGGGCATAAAGATATTGGATATCAATCCAACAAATAGTACTTCTGGGGCTTGTAACAGGTTCATATGTGAATCCGACCAAGATGGTTTCATCTTGTCCAAATATGGATGTCCTCCGACTACTATTTTATTTTGCTGTAGACCATCTTTGGACGCAATTCTCTTGGTAGAAATGTGTAATTTCATTGTATTTACATGTACCTTTATTATGACAATTATCCAACAAAATTCAATTATATATATCTTCTATATGAGTTGTTGTTTTCACATCAAATAGCAAAGCTTCTTAATTTTTAAGAGTTTCTTTAGTATTACTTTTTAAAGTAAAGTTGCTTCAAATAAATTTTTTATTAATAGAATATTTATTGGTAAAATTTATTTATTTTAATTTAATTTCTTTAATTACTTAACACATTAAAAATATTTTTAATCATCTCCTTTCAACTCTTTTATATCACAAAATTCTAATAAATTTAAATTATTCGAAATATTTATTTAAGCATTTTAAGATTCATTATCATCACCTCTTCGAAAATTATGTATTGTGTAATGATTGAATATAATCAATATTAATTATTTAAAATTAGGTTAAAATTGAAAAAAATTGGAAAATAATTTACTAAAATTCAAAGAATTATTAATTAAGGAACAAATAACTTATTAGCTCCATATTTGGGAATTTAAGTTAATTTTTTTTAAAGGAATTAAAATAATACAAAGGGTGTTTCTCATGTTTTTACAAAATATTAGTAAAAAATATTTCATTAATTATTTGCCAAATTTATGAAATTAACAAGTACAGAGTCATATGTTGATGTTCCATCTGATTCTGCAAGACATGCTCTCAATGTATCTCCGCCGCCGAAGAGGAACTGTTCATGCGGCACGTATAAATTGCATTAACAATGAAGATTTCTGAAGCCTGCGCATCCTCATGCTCAACTATTTTCAGTAATACTCCGCCATGTTTACCGCTCGTGCTTTTTCTTCCTCTCCTCGTAATTATCCCAACAAATTTCCTCTTCAAACGCTGCTCAAAAGAGGTTTCACTCCCACTCTTGATTCCATCAACCGATTCCTTCGTTTTCTCTCTCAAAACCAGAGATTCGACTCAGTATTACACGTCGTCTCCCAGATGAAATCAAACCAAATTGAAGGCAACTCGGAAACTCACTCAATCTTCACTTGGGCTCTTCTCAAATTGCACAAATTCGAAGAAGCACATCGTTTTATGAATACCCAGATTCCAAATGCTTTATGTTTGCCCAAAAGTCGCTTTTTTAATTCTCTGGTTCAAGGATTTTGTATCAAAAGGAAGGACCCAGAAAAAGCACTACTTGTGTTGAAGGATTGCTTGATGAATCATGGTATATTGCCGTCTTCTTTTACTTTCTGTTCATTGATATATAGCTTTAGTTCTCAGGGTCATATGAGTAGAGCAGTTGAGGTGTTAGAGTTGATGACTGGTGAGCATGTTGAGTACCCATTTAATAATTTTGTTTGTAGTTCTGTGATATCTGGCTTTTGTAAGATTGGTAAACCTGAACTTGCTATAGGGTTTTTCGAGAATGCCATAAGTTTAGGAGCTTTAAGGCCTAATGTTGTGAGTTATACCGCACTAGTAAATGCTCTTTGCATGTTGGGTAGAATTCATGATGTTCATGATTTGTTCATTAGGATGGAGAATGAAAGATTGAAGCTTGATGTTGTTTTTTATAGTAGTTGGAGTTGTGGGTACTTTAGGGAAGGTCTGTTATTGGAGGCATTTCGTAAGCATAGAGAAATGGTGGATAGAGGAATAAAACAGGATACTATTAGCTACAGTATACTCATAGATGGGTTTTCCAAGGAAGGGAATGTGGAAAAGGCTGTTGGAATTTTGAACAAGATGATAAAAGATGGGTTGAGACCGAATTTAATTACTTATACTGCAATCATCTTGGGTTTTTGCAAGAAAGGGAAATTGGAGGAGGCATTCACTGTGTTCAAGAAAGTTGAAGATTTAGGAATTGCAGTGGATGAATGTGTTTATGCTACTTTGATTGATGGGGTTTGCAGGAGAGGAGATTTGGATTGTGCTTTTCGTCTGCTAGAAGACATGGAGAAGAAGGGAATTAAACCAAGTATTATTACTTACAATACTGTTATTAATGGATTGTGCAAGGTTGGTAGGATTTCTGAGGCAGATGAGATCTCTAAAGGAATGCTTGGAGACGCTGTCACGTACAGTACATTGTTACATGGGTACATTGAAGAAGACAATGTTAAGGGGATTTTGGAAACAAAACAGAGATTGGAAGAAGCAGGGGTTCCAATAGATGCTGTCATGTGTAACATACTTATCAAAGCACTGTTTATGGTGGGTGCATTGGAGGATGCTCGTGCTTTATACCAGGCAATGACAGAAATGGATTTGGTTGCAAATTCTGTTACATATAGTACAATGATTGATGGGTACTGTAAAGTGGGTAGAATTGAGGAGGCACTTGAGATATTTGATGAATATAGGGCAACATCAATTTCTTCTGTTGCATGCTATAATTGCATTATTAACGGGCTCTGCAAGAAAGGAATGGTGGATATGGCAACTGAGGTGTTCATTGAACTCAATGAGAAAGGTTTGGGTTTGGATGTTTGTATCCATAAGATACTGATCAAGGAAACTTTTGCAAAAGGAGTGGACAAAGTCTTAAATTTAGTTTCCAGAATTGAGAATTTAAGATTGGAAATACATGACATTATATGTAATCATGTGATTCGTTTACTTTGCAAGAGAGGTTTCTCAGAAGTTGCAAGTGAAGTATGCATGCTGATGAGGAAGAGAGGTTCAGTTGTGACAAGCAAGTCTTACTATTCCATATTAAAAGGGTTAACTAATGATGGCAAAAAGTGGCTGATTCGGCCTTTGTTAAATATCTTTGTTAAGGAACATGGTATGGCTGAAGCAATGGTAATTAAGATGGTAGTACGTTATTTGTGTCTGAATAATGTTTCTAGTGCTCTGTGGTTTATCAAGAAGATGAAAGAAAATTCTTCACCTGTCACTGTTCCTGTCAGTGTTCTCAAGAAACTTTTTAAGGACGGTCAAGTCTTGGATGCCTATGAACTTGTCATCGGAGCTGAAGATAATTTAGCTCACATGGATGTAGTTGAGTATTCGACCATGGTTGCTGGCCTCTGTCGGGAAGGATATGTCAGTAAGGCCTTAGATCTTTGTGCTTTTGTTAGAAATAAGGGGATCACTTTTAATATTGTCACTTGTAATTCGGTCATAAACGGCTTATGCCGCCAGGGATGCCTTGTTGAAGCATTTCGGCTGTTTGATTCGTTAGAAAGGATTGGCATGGTTCCCTCTGAAGTCACATATGCGATACTGATTGACAATTTATGTAAAGAAGGACTATTGCTAGATGCCAAGCAGTTGTTTGAGAGGATGGTCCTTAAAGGCTTGAAACCTAATGCACGTGTTTATAACTCTTTCATCAATGGTTATTGCAAGTTTGGTCAAATGGAGGAAGCCTTAAAATTTCTGCATGATTTGGAGATAAAATGCCTTAATCCTGACGAATTTACAATTAGTGCAGTGATTAATGGTTTTTGCCAGAAGGGTGACATGGAAGGGGCTCTTGGATTCTTTTTTGAGTTCAGGAAGAAAGATGTATCACCCGATTTCTTGGGTTTTCTGTATTTGATAAAAGGTCTTTGTGCCAAGGGAAGGATGGAAGAGGCTAGAAGCATCTTGAGAGAAATGCTTCAGTCAAAATCTACAGTTGAACTAATAAATAGAGTTGATATTGAAGTTGAATCAGAGTCAGTTTTTGACTTTCTGGTCCTTTTATGTGAGCAAGGAAGTATACTAGAAGCTGTTACCGTCCTTAATGAAATTGGATCCATGTTCTTCCCTACTTGGAGGGGTAGTGCTGATCGTGGATCAGGAACACCAAACAAGCTTCATGAAAGTAAATCTCTCAATGCAGTTGCTTCAAGATCTACACTCACTCATGATCAAACTGGTTTAAAGTTGGCAGAAAACTATTTTAATGTACGAAAAAGATCACAAATTCATGACTTTGACTATTTGTACTCCACAGTTGCTTCATTCTGTTCAAAAGGAGAGCTGCAGAAGGCAAATAAATTAATGAAGGAAATGCTTTCTAGTTTTAATAGAGATTCTTAGATGCAAAATTTTGGCTGTTCCTACCATACAAGCTTCCTTCTCCCTTACCATGGAAAAAGTAGCTAGCTGATTTCATCCTACCGGTAAATATTATTTGTCTTTTCAAAACTTATTCCTGATCCTTAATTTTTCTGCACTGATATTTTATCACCATGTTCTTTAGGTATTGAAGTTAAGGATAATATTGTGAGATTATTCATGTATAACATCATTTGAAATGATTTACCACTGTAATAGGTGTTGACTGGCCAAAGATTGGTGTTGAGTCCACTTATGCTTAATGCTTGGGTTCCAAGCATTGAGCATATCATAATGGGAAGCCTTAGTGTTGTGGAGCCAACTAACCCTATTGTTACGGGGACTGCAAATAATGGGATCAAGTGCTTTTACAGGTATGATGCTACCAAAATTTCCCATGTCTCATTTAAGTTGTTTTGTGTACTTTAAACTGGATTCAAATTGGTGCACGTTTCATTTCTTATTAAAAAGGAAAAAAGAAAAATCTAAAACTAAATATATTAACAGTCAGTCTGACTGGATGATCTTCTTACTGAACTTCAAAACTTGTCAAGACAAGCATACTTTTTGCTACTTTGGGATATGCCTCAAAAGGAAAAGTTTGCTTAATTATCTTGATTCTGTTGGCATGTTCTTTTAAATCTGGATCTGCAAGGCATTTTTTTTTTTTTTGCTATTCTTGTATACATTTTACTTTTTCTCTCTGCTTTGTATACTTCATTTGTTTTATGCTCTGGCCTTGCTGCATCAAAACTTTTATCTTAACACAAAGTAGTTGACTACTTTTAGGTGTTCCATTTTGTTCAGCCAGCCAATATAAGTATTCTGAAAATGCTTCATCATTGAAGGGCAAACTTTTGCATGTAAACATTTATCATTTGGTGTGTTGAATATGAGTAGGCATGTTTTTGGACACTTGTGCATGAAAGCAGTTATTATTTCATTTAGATGTACCTATTCTGAACCAGTTTTGTACAATAACAGTGCTAGTCATAGGATGCCTTTTTCAATGCTACATATTCCTTGAAATACTTTTATTCAAGAAAACATAGTTTCATGGAAATGAGGAACCCTGTAGTTTGCTGTTTTCTGGGAACTCTAAAGCACTTTTTCTTTTGCTATGTCAAATAGATTTGAGAAACTGAACCTGTTGTTTGCTGCATCATCTTAAGGATCATATAGGTCCCATTGTAATCATGTATTGATGTTGACTTTGAATTAATTAATAAACATGAACAGTCACAAACAGTACTATTCTATAAACCTCTGTTAGTTCCATACTTTCTATACATCTTGTTAGAGCTTAATATTATTGTTTGGGCCCTTAATATTGGCTTAAGCTTTTGGGTCCAGCTGTAACTTAACATGGTATCAGAGCAGGTTGGCCAAGTGGTCCTGTGTTCGATTCCCCCCACATGTTCTGAATTTGTATTTGTTTCTGTCTTTTGAATTTGTTTGGGTTCTTTCTCTCTTCTTTGTTTGGCTTGTTCCATTTGACAAACCTATTTGATATCAGTTTGTAAGTGAGAGGGGCCTGTTAGAGTTTAAAACTATTTTTTGGGCCCTTATTGGCTAAAGCTTTTGGGTCAAGCGGCAACTTAACACATCTAACTTTCACATTAAATATGAGTGTTCGACTGTAAATGAGTTGCACCACCTAATAACCCAACTCAGATTCAACTAATTACCAAATATTCTTAATGTGCAGGAATTGCAAAAATTACTGCTCAGATTCAACATACAGAATAAGAGTAATGCATGGAGTGCTTAAGGGAAATATTCCACAGAAAAAAAGTTATTTTCTGTTGTTTTATATCAGAAATCATCTTCCGCTGCTACATCGTTGGAATTTGTTGTGTGGTGGAAGCTTCACAAATATCATTCTGGTGAATGATATTTTGGCAGAAAAATCACAAAATTTTTGTTATCAGGTACTCAAGCCAATTCTTTTGATTGCAAATCTAAATTTTTGTTCAACTTGGACTTATCTTCTTTGAACTTCTGACAGGAAGACTGCATTTTCTTTCAGGCTTACTTGCTGACATGCACTATCGCCTAGCGGGAAATAACCCACATGCTTGCTGCCACATTTCTGAAGGTCATTATTTGGCTCTTAGTTTATAGGTTCAATCCCTTATTACAATAGCTTGACAAATGAACTGAATACTATTCATTTCCTTATTTTTAACTTCTGAATTTTATGCAATTACTTGGAGCCAACTTCTATTGGTGTGACTTGCAAACTGCTTGCTACTCTTGTGGAAACAATGTTGCATACTTGCATTCTCCGCTCCATCCCTTTCTCCTTATTAATCACATCACCTTTTTTTTTTTTTCTTTTCTAGGAACCTATTTATTTTGCCACTGGTCCTGCTGCTGCTGTTGCTGCCCATTTTTAGTTAGTTCTCTAATTGAGCTCTGGCCTAGGCATAATCTGAGTGGGCTTCAGCGACCATTTTGCCATAGTTAAACAAGAACATCTGTAAGTCAGTTCTCTGGCAGGGAGAATTTGGTTGTCACATGCGGGGGCCAGCGTTAAGAGATTATCAGAGGCTTCCAGCCATTGCCGATGAGAAAAGTCACCAATGCATGAAGGTTTGGTTATTGGTGAAAAATGGCTTTCATCATCAAAGCCAACTCTGCCTTTCCAATTTATAATTATTACTAATAACTCAGGAGTAGCAGAATAGTTATTTTATGCAGCAACTTTTATGTGAAATTAAATTACTTTGGCCTTGTTGAAAATAGAAGTGCATTGACTTTGCTGCAAAAACATGATTTGAATTGTTTCTTTGGAGTTTTTCTCCTTGACTAATTATTCTGCCATGGTTTGAATTGTTCTAAGAGTCTGGTTACTAAATCTGAGTATATTGTTACAAATTCATTGTGTTCAGTTGAGATGGCCGTTTGGATTGCACAATTCCCAGAAGGTGGTGGGTTGATGTGTTCAAAGGTATTAGAGTTCTTATATGCAGCAATTATAGGCCCAAAACTAATTGATTTTTACTGTTGAACATTTATCTGTAGTAGAAAACCATCTACAAAGTAGCGGCAACTCCAATTCAATCCTTCAAATTCGGCAAGCTCACGTGGGTCTTCCTACTCTCTTTTCATGGTCATGAAACAACGAACATTGGTTGTTGCCGGGGGCAACACTCGCATGAGACATTATTGTAAAGACAAAGCCTCGAGTGGGAGTGTTTTAATTCAATAATTAGCACACGTGACATATTTCTATCTAAATCTTTCTTCTATATAATTTTACAATTATTCTTTTAAAAAAAAAGTAATTTAAAACTTGCTGGAGAACGTACACTTTACCTTGGTTAATTTATTAATTGATCCAAAAATAGAGAGAGCCTTAAGACACCGTGTTATTGTTGGTTTGGTTTCCTGTTGAAACATTCTTGGGTGCTTCAGGTTCAGGAGGATGGAATGCCGAGAGACTGTTTACAACAAGAAAACAAATGCACTTATAAGCAAGTAAAGCAGAAAGATTTAAGACACAACATAAAGGGGCTTGTTCATTTAGATCACTGATTTTTGCAAAATTATATGATGAGATATAGGTTATAAAGAATTCATCACTTAGGTCCCTATTGTTTTGAATAAAACCCAGTTGGAAGCTATGACAAATTTGATCACTTGTCCAACTATCCACTGTTAACAATAATTTTGAGTACAGAAAATATTGAGTACAAAAATTTATCAATTTAAATAGTTCTGATGCTGATATCACATATCTGTGATTTTAATTCTGATTAATTTATCAATATCGACGAGATTTATTTTGTGTAAATCTTTACTAACACAACACTTTAATCAAGTGAATGTTTAATCAAGGGACTTGAAGTAATGTTATGACATTAGAAGAACTATTGACAATGGAAAAGAACAAGTTTTTCAGTTATAATAGAAATTTTTTTTTTTTCCTGTTTCAATAAACTTCATCGAAGTTTAACTATTAAGTGGTATGTTACATAGCTGCCGGTGGTTCAACTAAAAAAATATTCTAGTAATACATGAAATTTAGAATTTAAATTCTGATCACAGTAAAATTAGGATTGAATGAGTTGAAAGAAATTTTACCTGCAATTGCGGGGAACACTCCAAGATCGTTGAAGTAATTTCTCATTGGAAGGCAACTCCATAAACGTTTTCCAATCCTCAAGCACAAGTTTAAGATCACGAATCTTGGCTTCGAGGCCAAAACAACAATTGGCATGCATGGTGCAAACTGCGTTAAAATCTTTGCTAAGTTCACAAAATCCAGCAATATATTTGGTATCCAAAAACTTTATTGTGACCCCAATTTCTCTGATGTATGGATCAAATTTGATCTTGTTAAGAACATCTTGATCGTGCAAGCCGGGATGTTTCTTCCTGGAAGAGTACCAGAACTTGTAGAATTCAATTGTTCTATTGTTGGATTTTACATAGTTAAATCCTCCATTTGGTGCATTTCTTAAATTAGAGGGGTTGCCTAAGAATCTGTCGCAGGCAATTTGGAAATCTGCATCTGGATAGAAATGTGGAAATGGGTTTCGAAGCCACACAATATCTGCATCCTGAAATTAAAAAAGAAAAAGTTTAGTAGAAATAATATGCTTAAATGAATACAATCTTGTGCTTTACCCTGGTGAACAAGAATAGGAGTGTGTTGTAAGGATTTATGTGTGTTTTTCTTTGGGTCTTCAAAGGACGGACATGTGAAATTATTATGTATCAAGCACAATCTTGATTTTTGAGATTTTAATTGAGTTTTTAAAGTGTAGTTTTTATTAAATATAATATTAAACTAAAAAATAAAAAGTAGTGCACAATTAATGTTAAATTTAAGATTTTAATTTTAAATTAAATTTTAATAATTTAATTAACTGTGAGTTATCTTCAAAGCCACCACTATTATATATAAGATGAGAATTAATAAAATAATTTTAATATATAACCCACAATTAGCGGATCCTCACAGAGATCAAAAAGAAATGGAGCAAATAAAAATTAAGTTTAAGCAAGTCTTAACTTCTTATTAGATAATAATATTGATTTTATTTTTTAATAATTTTTATATTCTCAAAAGTAAGAATTTAGTTCATTTAGATAACGAGTTTTTAATTTCTATTAAATAATTAAATTATTTTTATAATATTAAATTTTGACTCTACACACTTGTACGTGAGTTTTTAAACATTTTAATAGAATTATGGACCTCTTTGATACAAGTAGATAAAATACATTTTTATTTGTAAAAAATATAAAAGAATTAAGGGACCCAGATGTCATGATGTTTTCTCTTACTTCCCTTTTGCCTATTTCATGTTTTAATGAGTCTAAGTCTCCTCTTTAATTCATAATTTATGTAATGTGATGATGCCTCCCACTCATTGTTGGTGTTATACACTTACAATTTCTTCATGAAATGGAATACTCATTTTATCTCTTATTTCGTTTCCTAAACTGGTTTACCTTGTTAAGAAACAAATTGAATGACTCTTAAACTATGTTCTATATAGTAAGGTTGGTCTCCTGTCTCAATCTTCAACAACTTTTCTTTTTTCTTTTCTTTTTGTATACTCTAAAGTCTCTAATTCATGGTACAAATTAAAGAATTCGAAAATAATACTAGTAGGGTATTATAGAAGCTAACTTATACGGATTACTAATTTCTACTTGTAACGCCATAAAAAAACCCTAAGTCAAAACCCTACTTAAGTCTTTACACAGAAAATTCTTATCTACCTTTTTCCTAAGTGAGAATATATTATAATCTTTTGAGTAGTGATTTTCTCCTGCAGAAGGGTTTTTTTTTTTAATTTATTTTATTTAAAAAATACGAATTGTATGATGTTCTCGACGTTTTGTTTTTGAAAAATACGAATTTGGTGGTGGTTTGATCTGGTCAACATTGATTTTGGTGCAATTCAGTACAAAGTTGCACCGAATGCTTACCTGAGAATTTTTAATGATTTGGGATGTCAAAGTAAATGGCTAAAAGTGGAAGAACATACCGTGAAGACGAAGTTGTAGCCCAATTGAAGGATGGTAGTTAGAAGATGAATTCTAATCCACATCATTTCCAGGTAACCGGAGGTCATAAAATAAGCTTCTGAGCCTGAAAAATCAAGGCCAGAAGTGTTGAGAGCATAGCAATAAGGATGCGTAGATATGCAATAAGCATGCGCTTTCGGGTCCAATGAGACGACCACCAAATGGTTTAATAGCTCACGAGTTCCATTTCCCATTCGAAAACTCTCCAAAAATATGTCAAAGATGGAGTTTGGTTCTGCCCATGCTTGATTTAATGTTGTTACTATTACTGTCTTGTCTTGCATTTCTGCTTTTCTCAGAATTGTCTCCAGCGGTGGATCTACTGATGATGTCTGCACATAAATTGTAAAATCATATCAAATACAATTGATGATTTACAACCATTTGTTTGGATTTTACTTTTGATATTGACCCTTCTAAATGACCACATGAACCAGAAACATTGCATGAGAAAAATGAAAAATTGTCGGAGAAGAGTGGATTTTCAGTCATCAGGGCAAGAAAAACTTGAAGTTCTGAAGCAAAATCAGAAAAGAGTTCATATAAAATACTGACCTGAGATTTCCTGAAAGCAGAATAACTAGGCAGAAGCTCAAAGGGATAAGCTGAATGATATAGAAAAAGGGATGACACTGCAACAGCTACAAATAACCAAGTGATAATCACAGTTCTTTGGTTTATCAGCTGATAATTTCCCCCTGAGGAACTTGATCCTCCATTGGTATTTGCAGCCGATAATTTTGTCATTGATTATGGCTATTTTCTCCTGAATTTCGCACCAATCTTTTCTACTTAAAACTTCTCTTTGGTTTCGTAGTTATATAGATAAACCATTGCAAAGTCAATTCTATTTCATTGTATAATTTCTTTTCCGGCTGCTGCCTTGTGGATTATTAAATTATCCGGGTCTACAAATCGATGTAGGCCCTGTACTAAATTTTCCCACAGCAGAGAATAAATAAAACAAAAAACAAAACCTTGGGAAACGATTTGAGATGAACAAGATGAACAAAAATTATTTTAAAAGCAAAAACAAATTGAAAGCAAGACTTTTCAGATGGGTTGCTTTTGTACTGTGATTTCTATAAAAAATTTTTTGAAGTAACTTGCATAGAAGAGCAAATTGGCATGCTGGGGTTTTTTTTTGGGTTATGCATACAATTTTATGGAAAGACAAATAAAACATTGTAATAAGAGTATCAATATGGGCCTGAAAACTAATTCAAACCTTCATATTTTTTTTTTTGGTCTGAACTAGTCAAGCAGCTAGTTTCTATATCCAGGAATATATGTATATATATATATATATATATAGAGAGAGAGAGAGAGAGAGAGAGAGAGAGAGAGAGAGAATTCTACTAAGATATATTTCTATTTGAAAAAGAGTGATATATATATATATATAGCAATTAGGATCAAAAATTGTTATATTTTATATATTTTTTAAGTTATTTACATATTATTAGGTTGGTTTTAATTGAATAATTAATATTATATTTTACATATATATTAATTATGATATATTAATTAAAAAATTAAATTTAATTAAATCTATTAAATTATATTAATTAAAAAATTAATATAAAAATTATATAAAATTAAAAGATTTTTGATCCTATCCTATATTTGTATATATATAAATAAATATTGTATGACTATTCTTCATTTAAAAGCAAGAAATACAAAAACATAAGTGCCGGATTTTGACTGCAAGTAATTAGCGATGTGAAATCAGAATTTAAAGGAGTTAAATTAAGCCGTAAGTTTAGCCTCAACTTGTTTCAATTGCTAGTCCCCAGAACGAATATTAGGACTGCCCTAATGGGATGTATAAATATTTGACTACCAAATTATAAGTGATCAAATTGCCCAATTCTTTCCCTACAAGCAACTTAGATTTCAGGTTACTGAACGTGAAATCCCCCATACTTGGATTAGAGAATTAATTAAGATGTAAACTTGAAGCAACATATTATATTAGTTTAACTTTTGCCCCCAAAATTATATTTTGTTTTTTACATTGCGGCCTGCATCTTTTAAAAGTTTAACATTTTGCCCCTTAATCTATCGGAAGAAGCTATCATAAGCATCTAATCAATCAAATTGTTGACAAATTTGTGAAGGGTGTCCGGGCGGAATTTTCTTGCAAATAAGTAACAGGGTCGTCTGGTGCCATTCCATATGCAAGGCTGAGATTGAACTTCATCCTGTAAGAACAATACCGAAAGAAAATGAAAACAAATTATTATTATTATTTTCTTCTTCTGAGAAGATAAACCCTAAATTGTTGTCAACTAAAATTACCTTTTCATCACTGGTTGCATGCACGCTTGTATCAATAGACTGTAGATCATAGATAAATATATTAAAATATGAACAGCGATTGTTTTAATAATATTTTCTTTCATTAAATCGATGTAATAATAGAAAATATTATTAAAATGCATACCGTTATGTTCTTCAGGAGCTCGGGAGTAAGATCGGAGGGCTTGTACAATTTCGGATGCCATTTTCGTTCAGACCAATCAACGTAAGTGAGTGACCAATTAGCAATTCCACCAGGATCAACCATCTAAAATTAATTAAAAATAATAATAATTAATAAGATAAATCATTAGAAAAATGAATACTATAATACATTATTATATTATATTCTGACGTTGAAAAAGGTTGGCAAGTAATGTTCATCGGCAATGCAATTTCTTCCCACAAAACTCAGCTGCAATAAAATCAAAAACATCCAACGTCAAATATATATATATATATATATATAAATTCTAATCAGTAGGGCATGCAAAATACTCACTGCATGTTCGTATTTTGGTCGTAGTTGTACAATATTAAAGTTCTTATGTGGGAATCTTGAATATTAATTAATTATTATGTCTATATTTTGATCTTCACCTTGCAGAAATCTCTGAATATTGAATAGTAAAGAGTGTCAGCCACAGTAACCACCGCGTGTTGTCGTTTCATGGAGAACCACTGCCATGAAAATTATGAATATTATTGGAAGAAGAATTTAATCAATCCAGTTTATCAGTTAAAGCTAATTGTATTCATTGAGTAATACCTGAGCACCCTTTCTGAAATCTTTTTTCTCGACTTCTGGTAACATCTGTGTTGAATACCTGCCATCTCCGAATCGGCCTGGATCTTTATAACTTGATAAAATAAATAAATAGAATAACGTTAATAGCAATATAAATAATTTAAAATCATAAAAAATGGTGTTGTATTATATAATATTTGAGTTACCTTTCAATGAAACTGAGATTTGCTAGTAACAAGTAGTTGTAGACGTATTCAAAACTATGCAGTGGTACACAACTGCAATGCCAAAATGAATGATTCAGAAATTGAAGAACTCAAATATGGTAGTTGTTATGAAATTAAAGCAAAGAACACAAATAGAAAATCGAAATAACACTAAATTTTATGGAATTTTTTTTAAAAAAAATTCTGAAGAAAAATCACGAGAGAGAGGAGAGTGCAGTGGATTTCATTAAGATAAAGAAAATTAACAATTATAAATATGATATCAAAATCAACAGTAGTAATAACTAATTTATTAAATTGATGAATCACCTATCAGAAAGTAATACAAAATGCTGGTTATCAGGATCTTGTAGAGCATTTGCTAGTAATCGTCTCTCGGCATCAACCATTGAAATTTCGCCCCACCTCACCTGCAAATACAATCAAATCAACGATCAAACAAACAACATGAAGAAGAAGAAGAAGAAGAAGAAGAAGAAGAAGAGTAAAAATATAATAATAACCTTGGCACTGCGTATATCGCGATTGACAAAGTAACGACTGACAAGCACTGCTTTCTGCTTGGATGCATGGACATAAACAGAGAACTTTCCCTCGTGTCCCTGCTTGTAAATATGAAAAACCATTCCTTAATTAAAATTATTTAAAAGTTAAAATTAGAAAATAATTTACTCTGTTTCTTTCTTTTTTTGTGGGTCTTTAGTTCTATTGGGGTTTGTGATCTTTATAGATGATTATTCATTGCACACTTGTATTTATCTCTTATGGGATCATTCCGAATTACGTAGAATTTTTCGTACTTTCTAACAAATAATTAAAATGCAATTCAATTGTACTGTTGAAGTTTTACTTGGTGATAATACAATGGAGTATACATATCATGAGATTAAATTATAAAAATTTGTCATTTAATTAATGAATATAGCATAAATTTGAGATAAATTGACTTCACTTTCTATAAAATTTATTAACAGAACACAAACACAACTTGATTAATTTAAGAAATAATTTTAAAATAAAAAAAAAGTACCTGGAAGAACTTAACCCACAGCATCTCGAAAGGCAACGTACTTGGAGTCAAGAACATGAAGGCAATTTTAGGATTCTTGGAATCAACCGGATTCAACATCTCCCTTATCACCACTCTGGAAGCGATTCCTTCATCGCTGTAGTCTCTGCTCACAGTTAAAGAATCAGCTGCTGGTTCAGGAAAAGCACTTGTGGAAGAAGTAAAATATGTGTAGCAGCAGCCGGAATTGTATTTTCCAGATGGCAAGACATAAGCGAGAACTAGAAACAAGCAGAACAAAGAAACTGAAACCATAATCCAATTTGGAGTTTTCAAAGGAGAGCTATGGCGAGACCGAGGAAAAATCTGTGTGCCGGCCATGCTTTTACAGAAGTAGAAGTTTTGCATTGAAGCATCATTCACCATCTTTAAAAGAGAGGAAGAAATTTAAAGGGAAATGATTTCTAGAATTTAAAGAAAAGCTGTGTGTAACGTTTTGTATAGGTTTCATGAAAAGAGAAATCATTGAATTAAACGTGTAAATAAATTAAACATGTGTGGGCCAAATTGTATGAAAAGTGATAGATTTTACAATATATTATATTGGGACTTTATTGAATTAGAAAATTAATATAAAACTCATCATTTATTGTAGTTTCTTTAAATGATTTTTATTAATGTTAAATATTATTTTAATTATTTATGTCACATAAAAAATAAAAAAATTAATTAATTATATTATCTATTTAAGATGTATTAAAAGAATTGAAATTTTCAATTTTAATTAATAGTTTTATTAGTCTTTGTACAACAATTTTGAATTCTTAATATATTTTTTAATTACAAGCCTGCTAGTTTCAGAAGAGAGGAGTTATTATTATTATTAGTTTATCTTGTTTGAACATTAATAATTTTTTTTTTAGTTTTACAAAATTCAAAATAAATTACAACTAAAAATAATAAGAAAAAAAAATAAAGACAATCCCCCAAAGAGAAATACAACATTAATAGCCCAAATGGAGGTAGAAAAATAATGGACTAGAAAACTACCCAGCCCCAAAAGGAAGCAACACTAAATTGCAGCCCGACTGTAGACAACTCTCCATGTATGCAGTCCCTCCCCTTGCTTGCACCTAAGAATTAAGAATCTTTTTTCCTGGTAATCAAAAGGGAACCATACATTTCCAAGTCTCAGTAATCTGGCGATTTACAACTTTCAAAAGCTATATGGGGAACCAAGATGGAGAGTTTTTGGGGGGTGGAGGGTAGCCTAGCCGAAAGCAGCTGTCGATCTGACCAAAGAATTTCAAAAGTCAAAAATATTTCACTCAAAGTGTTGTATAGTTGGAGAAAAGGTTCAACAAGTTATCCAGCGTGTCCGGGTAGAATTTCCTGGCAAATAAGTAACATGGCCGTCTGATACCGTTCCATAAGCAAGTCCGTATGAGCGCTGACCTCTGTAGTATAACAAGGAAACAAAACTTTTTTCAGCTATTACCTAATTATATAGGTCATGATTAGGTATAGTACACCAGATAGGTCTCACAGAAGTGTTCACCTGATCCTCACTTGTTACGTGCTCACTTTCGTCAATTGACTGCAGGTGGATATATCACCATCAAAATTGCATAATCAAAATTCATGCTACTACATAAAAGCTATTTCACTAGAACATAGTCATTGATGAATTATTGCCAGACCAACAGAACTTTTATGATTGACTCTCACTTTGTCAGGAAGAGACAGCAGCTTTTTTCTTTTTTAAAAAAAAAAAAAAAAATTATAGGGCAAAAAGCAAGCCTTATGTCAAGCTTTCTTATACTTAAGTATCAAGACAAGCTATAAAAAGTAAGTGGGACAAGATGTAATACAACAATTATAAAAAAATACACTCAAGAAAATCAAATTTTCTTTGGTGACAGAGGATATTTTGTATGATGAAAGAGAGCAAAAGCATACCGTAATATTCTTCAGAAGCTCGTAAGAAACATCACGAGACCTGTATGATTTTGGATGCCACTTCCTTTCAGACCAATCAACATGTGTAACTGTCCGGTTTGCAATACCACCAGGATCAATCATCTGAAGATGCATATAAAAGGAAACTCTCATTAGAAGAAGATGAAATATCACAAAGTTGAAAGCCTAATTTTGAGGGAGATTCTCACATGGAAAAAGGTTGGCAAATAGTGCTCATCAGCGATGCAATTTGTCCCATCCACACCATGCTGTTCATCATCAAGAGCATCCATGTCAGTGGAATGAAACCCATTCAAGAATTCTCTATTTCTTAAGATCCAACACACATGTAACTACCCCACAAAATTTGTTAAACTCAATAACGCTAACCATCCAGCTCAGAAAGGGTGAACTGAAATCAAGTAAAGCTGAAAAAAATTCTATATACTTATAGAAAATAATCAAATAAGATTTGGTGGTGCTAATTTTAGGCGTAAAAATGTGGCCTAAGAAAATTCATTTACAATGATCTCACCACTGAAGTTTTCCATGTACTCTGCATACAGTTATGGTACAAATAAATGAAGACCACCACCAAGAATCTAAACCTCTAAAAGCAGGAGCAAGAACAGCAATTGTGTAGGGTTCTCAAAAGATATAAAAATTTTCAAATTCTTGAAAACACTTCAAAGAAAGCAGAATGAATAGATATAAAAATTCTCAAAGACCTACAAACAAAGAAATAAACTATATAAACAGATTCAAGCTATTGAAAAAGCTAGAACAAGCCAAAAATTTGGCTCATACTTACACCATCAAGTATCAAGAAACATAATATTAGACAAGGACAATATGAAGATTAATTCACCTTGCAGTAATCTCGGAATTTTGAGTAGTAAAGATTGTCAGCAATAACAATCAGAGCATGCTGCCGCTTCATTGTAAACCACTGCACAAAATTCACACATTAAACTTACCACAACATGAGTCCAGCAAAAAAAATGCATATAAATGATGCTGCAACTTGATACAAGTAATCAAGATCCCTTTGGTCATCCATTTGAGTAGTTTCTTCTCTTTTATGATAAGAAACTTCCATTTGAAGAGTGAAAAGGTATGGAAACTAAGAAAAATATAAATGAAAAAATAGTTTATCTCAAAAATAAACCTGTGCACCCTTTCTAAAGTCCTTTATCTCAACTTCAGGCAACATGTGCTCAGAATACCTGCCGTTTCCATGTGGACCAGGATCCTCAAAACTGGAAAGAAAAAAACAGTGTGCATCCGTAAGGGAAAACTAGTCCCAAACACAACCAAAATTCAGTTGGATGGTTCACCATCCGGGGAAACAAAATTACAAAATCCATAAAGTAATAATAAAACAAGCTACATATGCAACAAAAGTAAAATAAAACAGTCTTGAATTATATTATGTCAGATCACACTACCAGTCAATGAAGCTCATATTCGCATACATCAGATAGTTGTAGATATAGTCAAAATCGTGCAATGGTACACAACTGCATTGCCAGGAAGAGTGATTCACAAAGTAATATTAGCAAACGTACAATTCAGTATGAAAGAGATGTCAAAGTAACTAAATAATCTGGTTACCTATCAGAAAGTAAAACAAAATGCTGATTGTCAGGATCTTTTAGAGCATTTGCTAATAATCGTCTCTCTGCATCTACCATGGAAATTCTTCCCCAGACAACCTGAAAGTATAATCAACCAAGCAATCTGATTTAGCTGCTCATAGGATACTGTCTCAGAAGAGTACAAATAGAAACAAGAAGAAGAATTAGAAAAGAACGATAATTATAAATGAACATAAATTAAGTAAACACCATTGGTAAGTTATAGAAAAGCAATAATACTTTGATTATATTATATGACATTAAATGCCTTAACATTAAAGTAAATATAGAAAAAAAATAAAATAAAATAAAATTTTGACTGATCTAAATTTTAGGTCAATTTGATTCTTATCATATTGAGGTGCAATTATTTTAACCCTGGTGCTGGCACCTTGACATTAACTTCACACCTAGTATCTCTTGAGTGTTGAATGACAAAGAAAGATAAATAAATTGGTAATGCAGTGAAGAATTTTGCATATTAGTACAAGCTGTGAAGAGAATAAGGGTGGTTATTTAAGGTAAATGACCACCCTTATCTTCATTACAGAAATATTTCATGCTAAAAGTAATTATCATCCTTTAAACATTCTCTCTTCAGCTGACATATTTCTTACTCCCACGAAAGAAAATGTACTAACAGAAACTTGCAACTGAGAGAAGAGAAAGAAATCCACTAAGGAGTATTATTTCAAATCTAATAAGCTGAGCATTTATGTTTCTATGGAGCATATATTGACCCAAGAACTCATGCATACGGGAAAAGAAAAGGTGTGCTACAACTTGGAACATTCTGTACATATGTTGTATGAGATTTAAAAATACCACGATCAGCAACAACCTCACCATCAAAGAGTGAATTGCTGCAAATAAAAAATGAGGAAGGAATGGCCTATTAGGGTAGGGGGCCAACGAAGTAAAGCAAGGGGAAGAATAAGTTCGACACAGAATATTTTGGAATTGCAATTTCCGACAGACTTGCAGAGGTTCAGACTTCGTGGCAAAGCTATAACTAAAAATTTTCAGTTGAAAAGTTCCAAATGGGCTAAAAACTTCTTCCAAAAAGAAGAACCACCAAAAAATGTGTAGAGAGATAGATAGCACCGCAGAAAGCACTAGAAGAAAAGCAACAAAAGAAAAATGAGGTGGAATGTAAGTGAATGCAACCTAAAATGATTTCTAACAATTGAATCCACAAACCTGGTCACTCCGTATTTCCCGATTAATGAAGTAACGGCTCAGATGCACTGGTTTGTCCTTTGATGCATGCACATAAACTGAGAATCTACCTTCATGACCCTGCCAGAAATGACTGCCATTTAGAGTATGACTTAAACCAAATCGACTAAGAACAGGTCATATAGCACCGATATCAACAAACTTAGAGCAAAAAGAATTCCACGTAATTGAATTACAGGTTCAAAGTTATTGCCGACCTTGGATATGCTGTAAACAACTTGCACATTTATTCATACATTGAACACACTCTGTTGCACTGATCTCAATGGAGATATGGCATCAATAACTGTCTAATTCATGTATGAATTTTTTCATACAAAAGTCCCACAACTCATTGTCACCAGACTTAATTACTCCAAAGAATTTCACTGAGGTAAAAAGAATTTCTCAGTTTCCTCTTATATTATACCTGGTTAACTAACTTTGACTCACGAATAGACTAGCATATTGTATAATCACAAATGATATGCATGATTAGCCTGGCATTTGCCCAAATGGCAACCATCTGATATCATTTGGCACACTTACCAACTGCATAAAATTTTCTGAGAGGAGAGAGAGAGTAGCAATTAATCTGTTGCAACGTCATTTAAAGAAGGATACCCAAATCCAGGCTTAACATTTAAATATCATGCTAGTAGCAGCAATCTACAACCACTTTGGTTCCTCCATATAATGAAACCAAGTTATTTGTTTTCCCTTTGATAAACATAACTCATAACACTAAATTTGAAAATGTGGTGTATTTTAGCAAGACTCCACCATAATGAAATTACAAATTGTTAATTACAATTACACTCTTTTGCAGCAGATCTTCCACACTTATGATAAAACCCTCCTATAGATTACCAATTATTGACAATTAGCAGTAAACATAACTCGGCCTTATTTCTAGGCAGCCACACCTCATAGGACATCTCATCTGCAACTCAACTCTACGAAACTTGAAGTTCAAAGGCAAGCACAATTGCCAGTCCAGTAACACATCATCTTTACAGATAACAGTCCCCTATCTGTATGAGAAGCTTCTGCTTCAAATCAAATTGATAAAATTCCTGCAGTGGTTATATATGCCACCTCCCTGATTCGGATAGCTCTCCAATTAAAAGAAATTCATCAAATATTTTCCTAAAATGGCTACTTAAAAAGATTTCAAAAGGATCTGAAGGCTGGCATAATGATTTCTGACTAACAACATAAGCAGCTGCTTAATATGTAACTAAACTTTCCATGCAGATATCAAAGTAAACCAAATTACATTGTGTGCTAAAGCTATTCCACCCTCACAAAACATGATAACCAATCACAACCGGAGGACAAATTTCTTTAATATCATTCACTGGCTCATGAAGCAAAAAAGTATCAAAGAACCATATGCATTTGGTTAAAAGTTACGGAAGAAAAGAGAAAGAAAATCTTACATGAAAAAACTTATCCCATAGCCTCTCAAAAGGTAACGGACCAGGAGTCAAGAACAGGAAAGCAACTTTGGAATTCTTTGACTGAACAGGAGGTGTGTGCAAAATATCCCTGATGACAACACGAGCCGCGATCTCCTCATCGGTGAATTCCCTCACAGGAGTTGGTGGAAGCCAATTGGAAAGTTTGCAACCTTTTGAAGAGAACACATAACAGGCACTATGCGTATGGGGCGGATACATATAGGCACAAACTAGAAACAGACTGACCAATGAAACCAACACGATTATCCACACGGGTCTCTTCGCATGAGCCCGGTGGCGAGCTCCCGGTAAAATCTGTAAATCGCCGAGGTTGCCTACACGCCATGCTTTGACTGACTTCATCTTGGCACAAATATTTCACAGTTTTATCTTCACATAATGCGATTCTTTTACCGTGAATTATCGTTCAAACAACAACAAGAAATTCTTTCTTCAATTGATTGATGTTCAAATAATGATCTGAAATCGCAAAGCATTAATTAACCATTAACAAGCCGCATACACATTATAAATGCATTTAAATCCAACAATTAATAGTAAAATCTAAATCAGAACATGAACATTCAAATTCCAAAACAGATCTCTAATCATAACCCACGATGAATTTAATTTAATCTGCCCATCTAAAGAGTCAACCCAAGACGAAAGAAAAAAAAGAAGCAAGAAGAAGAGATGAATACCTAACGGAAACAAGAAAATTCAACGTAAAGAAACAAATGAAATTGAATTGATTTGCCTAACTACTAAAACCAACCAATATATGAGAAATACGACACATGTATCAAAACAGAAAAAAATAGCCTTGCAATAAAAGTCAAGCTACAGAAAGTCTAAAAGACCCATTCAAATCTAAATTCAAAATGTATACTCAATGATAATTAAACAGTCAATGTTTCAATGTTGCCACATTTTCCTGTCAGTTTCCCGCGAAAGGAAGAGAAAAAAAATAAAATAAAATAAAACAAAATCAGAAACTGAAAACAAAGAACAAGAATGAGGGAGACTTACTGGAGAAGAACCGAGCTGAAAACGAGGTAGGGGAGATATCTCCGTGTGAGGCAAAGCGTGGAATGGAAGATCTTGAATCTGAGAGGTTTCCTTATTTGTTGTAAAGATCTAGGGCTCGTAAACGCCAGTAATATAAAACAGCAAAACTCATGGAGAAAGACCATGAAAGAGAAGAGAGTTGGAAGTTATTTATTTATTTATTCCTCGACTTATTTATTCATTAATATTAATGGAATTTAAATATTTACATAATATTTTTGAAAATAATTTTACATAAGCAGATGATTTGCTTCCTTGGACGATTCGATTTCGTGTTTGTTAGTAAATAAAATGAAATTTATTATTATTATTATTATTATTTATTTTTTCTGAGAGAGAAGAACAAGTCCAACCAGGAGAAACAAGAAGGCAGTGTTTTTAGCTCTGTAACGGAAGAAGAAGAACAACAACAAAAACTACTTGCGGCCGGCGATATTTATTTATTTATAAAATAATTTCAAAAAGTGAAATTGTCAATTAATTAAAATTTTATTATTTTTATTTGTATGGACAATAAATTGCAGAGCTAAGCGCAATCCAAGCGCGTAATGTGTACCAGTAGTTTTTCACACAAGCATGGATTAACGCTAATTTTTGTCTGTCCAAATGAATGTCTCTACGTTGACAATTGATTTGAGCCCACAATACCAAATTGCCTTTGCCAATTGGACAATTGCCGTTTCATTTAATTGATTCGATGTAATTATTAATAGATTATGGGTATCGGTCTAGTTTGTTATATAAATTTTTCCTTTATTTCCCAAGGTCAAACAATGCCTCTAATGTTAGCCGACTTAGGAAAAGAAATTAAGTTGTTTAGGCATTGTTACTAATTAAAACTAAGATCGATAATCCAAGTAGTCTTGCTGGGTCCACCCCACCACTTGTTCCAAATGTCCCAGTGGTTAAGGCAAGGCAATTTATCAAAACATAGGCCCTACATTTAACGGAGAAATAAAAAAAAAAAAAAAAAATTGGAGGACAATCGACCGACCATGTATAGAATATTCGGGTTCATACGCATTTCAGATGCGTTGCTACGTCACAACGCGCGCAATAGCGAGTGAAGTCGTAGCTTTCAGCGTACCACGAGGAGTTTGTTGGACCTGGTCAACTGGCCATTGGGTTGGCGCGTAGATTAACAACGCGGTTGATAATACTAGTATGAAGTCTAGAACATGTCATTGCAATGTGCGTTATTTACGAGGTTGCCCATATTTCTTTCCACGGGGGTGGGAGGGCACCAACTAAATTACAGATATGCCCTCCTCTGAAGATCATCGATCCAATCCGAGGTCGTGTATTTGTTCAAACTTCGTAGCAAGAAAACATTGACACGTGGAAAATAATATCTTTATAATTAAAGAATAAATAATTATGTTATTTTTATTAATTGTGTATGTAATTTTATTTGATAAATATACAAAATATATTGTATATAATTGACCAAAAGAAAAAGGGTAATATCCATACTTCACTCCCATTGGTGGAATCCAAATGTTAATTAAATGAATTAATATAATTTGCTGGCAGAAATTAAAAAAAATGGTCAAATCCAATGGGCTGATCTGAAGCTTCCAAGAAAATTAATAATAATTATTTATTTATAATTAAAAAAATTATCTGGCATCAGAATGCATAACTGGCTAAATTCCCCAGATCCACGTCAGCAATAATTTTTCACTGCGGGAGCTGAGCTGTTGCCCTGAACCGGCTTTTGACTAGTACTGAATTATAATATGAATTATATGCATGATCATTTTTTAATATTAAAAATTGTTCAGTAATTTCTAAAATATTTTAAATCATTTATTAAATATTCCCATATTTATGCATAATTATGTTGGGCAACTACAATATTAAACAAATTTGCTTCATAGTTGACGTGCATGCACTAAGTAGGAATTTGCACGTAATTATAAACAGATAATATTCTAAACTTCTCGAAAAGTTAGCCGACTATTCTGCCTCATTCAACGTGACAATAATTTTTTATATTAAAAAAATATATAATTTACCACTTTTTTATTACGTAAGTATCCACGGTTACTTTGAATGGTAAAAGAGTTAAAATGGAAATGACAATATTAGGGGTCCGTTTGATACTTTATGTAAATTAAAGGACTTTTTTGATATTTTACGTAAATTTAGAGACCTTTTTGATACTAAACATTTATTTCTCATATTACCCTTCTAAGATTCATTTTTGACCTTCACTGTGATAGAGAATGTAACTTAACAGTGGATGGCACTTCAGTCATTGCATATGGGGTCGAGGACCTAATTGTTATAAATTGACAAAATCAAAGACCCATGTATAATTATCCAAAAATTATTATTTTTGTTCGTAATTTTTTTTTAATTTTTTCGTCTAGCCATTATCTAGTGGTGGGTCCCATTTTGTTCCAAGTAAGGCCACTTTCATTCATGTTTCCCAACCAATGTAATTAATTAATTAACAATTTCTATGTTGTAAGAATCGTCAACTTAACTGGCATCAATCATTGACGAAGATTAACAGTCAACCAATTACCATATCGTAATTAATTAATAAATAAACATAACTAATCGCCTCAATTTGCAATTAATTAATAAATAAAGATAATTAATTAATCGCCTTAACATGTGATTAAGATAATGTTAATGATTTGACAAATTAGAGAAACTTGATCCATCTTGCCACGGAAAATGGAATCATTCCAACGTGAATTTGTTCCACCTCCTCGTGCCAAACCACATCCACGTCATTATTATCATAAATAATAATTTTTTAAAAAATAATTAATTTAAATAATACTATTTATTTATTTTTATAAATTTAAAATTAATTTATATTTTATTTAATGTAAAAATTAAAATTATATTATCAAATTTTTATATAAATTTTTTTTATTTTAAATAATTAATTACTTTAAATAAATTATTTGTTGAATTGTCAAAGGCTGCAATCTATTAGAAGAAATGACCAACTTGGCAATCAATGATTTTTTTCCCCTTCTTTTAGTCAAGTAATTGCAAAAGGTCCAAGTTCTAGATTCATTAAAAAATAATGATAATAAATTTATAATAGAGTAAATAACATTCAGATCTTTAAATTTTATACTCTCTCAAGTAATGACATAATTTGTCTATTCATATTACATAGGTCCTTCACTCCTCTTGAAATAATAATAAAAAATACCCTCAAAAATATTAAAGTTTGACCAACAAAATTTATGTAACATTGGACTAAATGATACTATATTGTGATTATTAAATGTTCAAAAAATCTTAACCATTGAAATTATTCAATAATTGATATTTATAATTTGTAAATTTTTCAATATTCGATTTTGAATGAGATAAAAAATGATTGAAGTCAATCATTTAAAAAAAATTTAAATTCTAAATTTTAAAAAATTATGACCATTAGTTTTTGTGATATAAAATCATATCTCACTCTCTTCTCTTTATTTGTTTTCCAATTTTACTAATTGTCATTAATGAATAATGAAGATATTCTTAATCTTGTCATTACCAAAATTTCTACCTTATATTTGTAAACTAAAATCCCAAACTATACTTTTCTTAGTAACCTTTTAAATTATCATGTAATATTATGCCAAAGATAGCAATTTTCTTTTCACTTACTAGTTGAAGTCAATTGAAATTTAAAGTAAACAAAATAAATTCTTTCTTGTAAAGAAGATTTTAGCTCCCAAAGTAGATAATCCTAAGTATCTTAGTCTAGAAATCTAATAATGACCTTACCATTATACCATAAATTTATTTATTTATTTTTATATTATCTATTCTAAGTTAATAAATTTCAATCCCATTAGCCAATTTGTTAATAAATTTATAATGGGTTTGTTGTACCTTCCTTCAATTGCTCAAAAAATTATATAAATTCATGCTAAATAGAAACAACAAAATATATCAAAATTACAAAAGAAGTTGAGAGTTTATGCTTTAATTATTATGGCCAAGGTTATTGTTTCAACAATTTTTCCTCTGCTCGTTCTCCTTGCTTTTGTATTAGGTATGGATTGATAATAATTTTTATCATTTAAAATTTTACTTTGAGGTTTGATAAAATATATAATAAAATATATTTTTTGTTGTACATATTCCTATTTTAATCATTTTATATTGTCTAAATATACAATAATTTTGTTAGATACAAACATTTGTATTTTATAAAATAGAGATCATATAGATAATTCAAGGGATTACCTATGATATATTGGCTATATTGTTAAAATCAATTTATAAGTTTTGTGTTGATTTTATCAAGTTTTTTATTTGTATTGCATGTATTATTCGCTACACGTTTCAAGTTTTTCATTTATAAATTTTAAGTTTTTCATTCATATTTTGATTGTTGTTTATCGTTTGTTTTTTTATGTTTCAAATTTTATATAAAATATTTTAAAATTTACATTATCGTTACAAATTTTATGTTGGTGGATGCACGGTACATCCGCTATAACATAGCCATTCCATAATTCAATGTTAAATTATTACAATTTAGCGCTAAATTATTAAATACCATATACAAACGCCTATATTAAAAAATAATTGCAAACTATACAAGATATTTCAAATATGAATATTGTTTAAAATACAAATTTTTATACAAATAATGTTTATATAAATTGATACAGTAATATTATATTGCCACACATATATTATAAAATTTATTTTCTTTTACTTCTAGAACTAAAAACATAAAAAAATATTTTAATAATATATCATCAACATATTAATTTTTATAAATAAATTTATGCACATAGCAATACCCTTTATATATATATATATATATAGTCTTTATACATATTTTTTATTATCTCACAACCCTTTAAATTAATAATAACATTCAATGGACTTCTAATATTTAATTTCAATGTTTATCATTTATCTCGTTCAAAATATTGCTAATTAATTTCTATTTCTTCTTGAAAATGTGGTGATAAAGCAGCGCATGTGAAGGGAGATTCATGCTCGGATGCATCAGGTGCATGTGGCACAGACTGTGATGCAAGGTGTAAATCAAATCGTGGCAATCAAGCACAAGGCGCTTGCGATTACAGTGTTCATCCTACACCGTGCACATGCCAGTACCCTTGCGGTGCTTCGCCGGCGCAGCCATCAACTCCGACCAAAAAGTGCAATATGGGTTTGGGTGTTTGCGGCGCTGAGTGCAGGGACCAATGCTGTAACAAGAAGTGTGCGGATAAATATCCTAATGGTGGTCAAGGATTTTGTAATAATATTGGTGCTCAATCTTTGTGTCAATGCACATATAATTGCTAAAATAATGTCTTAAACCATTGTGCAATAAAGGTTGATGCCCCTTGATTAAACTAAGAATATATTTCCTTTGATTTTCCCTATCTATATAAAGAATAATATCCCTAATGTAACTAAGGCCTTCGCCCTTTCTGAGATAATTAAATCACCCCTAAAAGCATTGAGCTTTGATAAGAAAAGCACTTAAAAGGGTGATTTATTTGATATATTGGGTTATGCCTCGAGGTGAGTAATGTAAGTTTTAATTTTGATTTTATTAAAAATTATAATTTATTTTAAATAAATTTAATTTTTAAATTTTAAAATTCAAACTTATCTTATTTAATTGAATATCCTATTTTAGTTTCAATTCAATTTTAAAATATTTTATTTATTAATTATTTTAATTTTTTTTAAAAAATATTTATTATAAAAGTTTAACTATAACAGTAAAAGTATTCACTTAAACTAGTACAAATCTAAAATTCCAGCTTCAATGTTTAACTATGACAGTAAAAGTATTCGCTTAAACTAGTACAAACCTGAAATTCTAGCTTCATTTAT
Organism: Khaya senegalensis; assembly: GCA_032402905.1. Classification (NCBI taxonomy): domain Eukaryota; kingdom Viridiplantae; phylum Streptophyta; class Magnoliopsida; order Sapindales; family Meliaceae; genus Khaya; species Khaya senegalensis. The sequence continues at coordinate 1,286,148 of CP135538.1, read as the reverse complement.
GCAACAACATCCAACGAGACGTAGCCGCTAAATTTGCAACATCACTCAAATGGGACATAAAGATTTCTGGGAGTAACTGCAGAATTTGACTATGAAATATTCAAATTCATAAACACAAACAAATTAACCAATCAAACATCATCAAATCTAATATTGATATTCGATTCAATATTTAATTTCAATCTTTATCATTTGTCTCATTAACATATTGCCAATTAATTTCGAACTCTTCTTGAAAATGTGATGATGGGCAGTGCATAGTGTGAAAGGAGATACAACCGAAGATGAATTAGGTGAATGTGACACAAATTGTGACGCAAGGTGTAAATCAACATGGTGATCAATCACTAGGCACTTGCGATTTCGGTATTCATCCTGCACCGTGCACATGCTTTTACCCTTGCGGTGCTTTGCCGCCGCCGCTGTCGTCAACTCCGACCAAAAAAATGCAATATGGGTTTGGGTGTATGTAGCTCTCATTGCAGGGACCAATGCTATGACTACAAGCGTGCGCATTAATTTCCTAATGGTGGTCAAGGATTGTGTAATAATATTGATGCTCAATCTTTGTGCCAATGTATATGTAATTGCTAAAATAATGTCTAAAACCATCACGCAATAAAAGTTTATGTCCTTTGAATAAACTAAGAACATATTTCTTTTGATTTTCGCTATCTATACAAAGAATAATATCCGTAGTGTAACTAAGAAAAATGAGTATTAATTTACATAATTTAACACTTCATAATTTATTAATATTAAAGATACAAATTTCTATACAAACTCCATTCATAGAAACTATCACTACTGGCACCAAAATCAAGATCTACCATCAATAGAAGCAAATATGTCTGAATTGAAAACAAACATGACAAGAGAATTTCAGCATCGCGTTAATGGTTGATACACAAAATAATCAAGTAAATTCATGCAAAAGCTACTCCAACGGCTAAGCAATGGTTAGCAACCTTAATTTTAAAAATTCATCAATTGCAAATCATGTGTTAATTGGTTACCATATATCAATTATTTTTCTTGTATATATTTTAGCGAGTTTGTAAACAAAAGTTAATAGAAAAAAAGTTACTATAACTTTGAGCTCAAATTAGAAACTGAAACAACTAAACATACGAAATGCTTTTCTTCATGGATATCTTAATGAAGTTATTTGCATGGAGCAGCCCCTTGGTTTTGAAGACCACGATCATCCATCCTTGGTTTGCAAGTTACACAAGTTAATTTATGGCATCAAACATACATCAAGAACTTGATTTAAGTGTCTCTCTACAATGTTAATCAATATTGGCTTTCTTAACAACAAGGTTGACAATTCCTTATTCATTTATCATCACAATGATATTATTATTCTCATGCTTATAAATGTTGATGATGTTATTGTAACAGGAAATAATAATGCTGTCATCAATGAAATTATCAAAACAATCAGCTCAAAATTTGCATTAAAGGATCTTAGAATGTTGAAATATTTTCTCGATATTAAAGTAAGGCAATTCAATGAAGGACTATTCTTATCACAACCAAAATATACAAAGGATTTATTAAACAAAGCTAACATGGGAGACTATTTATCAATTAAAACTCCAATAAATACAAAGTTGCACCTGCTTTTGGTGATGATGGCCTCTTCAACCAAACTAAATACAAAGCTATTGTAGGTAGCTTACAATATTTTAATTTCACACGATCGAATATCACACATGTTGTCAATCGAGTTTGTCAAAAATTTTAAACTCTAACCAAGGTTGGTTTTTGAGCTATAAATGTATCCTTAGATACTTGAAAGGCACTTTAGACTACAATTTTTGTTTTTTTTTGACAGTTGTCGTCCTATTTAGTACTCAATCCCCTAAGTTACCTTTCAAAGTTTTGTATAGGATACTTGAAAATCTCAATCACTTAGGCAGCCATTACAAAGGTTTGTTTATAAGCTATTTATTGACTTGTATTACTACATCAATATCTGTTCACTCACCTCATTACTAATATAATGCCCTGAGGGCCATTTGATAAATCAAAGCCATATACACATAAACAACAAGTAATCTAAAATCTACAAGCTAATATAATTATTTAAACCAATTCATATATTCTAAATTTTTATCAATTCTAAAAAGTTTCTTAAAATAATTAAATATAACTTTTGTACAATTTGATTACAAAATTAGTTCACTTACTATTTAGGAGAATGTATACACTGTTCTATTTGTCCTTATACTGGCTTAGGTCTTCTCTCGAAGTGTCTACGCGTAAAGAATATAATATGCAATTTTATTAAAAATCAAACTCTAATAAAATGTTTATCTACCCCTAATATGAAATATAGAAGCATGATAAACATAAATCTTTAAGTTGACCTATAGATTAAGACTTAAATCTATATCGAATAATTTATAACAACCAATAAAGCTTTTCGTTAAAATTAACATTTGAGGATAGTTTGATAATTTTGAAAGTAATTGGGTTAAAATTTTAAAACATGTTCTATTTAAAAAATAAATTAGACTCATTAAGTTTTTCAATGATTTTTGAATTACGTAATTTGAAGATTATTTGTGGATTCAAAAATAACTTATAAAATTAGAAGACAGCAAACTCAGCGTCGCACTTTCAAGTTGCTAACAATGCAGTGTGCTACAGTATCTCATGTTACAGTAAAAATTCAAGCTTTTGAAAATAGAAGCTCTAGCATTGCAACACTTCAAACCAAGGCTGCGGCATCGGTTCAAAGGTTTTCACAATAAAAATTGCAAAAAAATTGAGAAATGGGTGTTTTTAATATAATAATTGGACTCCAAATTAATCTTACAAGTATTTATTGAAAAATTTTTTAAAAAGTAATACAACTTTGTCTTTAATAAATTTTACTCAAAAGTGTTTCTATTTTTGATAAAATCATAAAAAACACAAGGAGGTTAAAATTAGTAAAAATTAATTTCATTACCTGTTAATACTAAATTCAATCCAAATTAAATCAATTTAAAACCAAACTTTAAATTTAATTTTTAAAGTTCAAATACAACCATTTTAAACTTAAATTAAGTTTTAATAAACTTTTTAAATTACAAACCAACTCAATATAGATAAAAACTCAAAATCTAATTTAATCTTAAAATTTCTTGCCATTTAACCGATTTTCGTGAAATGAAATCCCATGAAAAATTTTTCTCATTATCATACACCTCTTAGTCATTCTCTAAACATCATAATTAAATTCAATTACTAAAACTAAATAAGAATTCTAAATACTCAATTTACATAAATATCATAAATTTTCAATCAAAATCAAACTTGATGAAATTAAAGGTTAGAAAATACATATCCAAACTCTATACAAGTGATGATGAAAATAAATTTGGATGGTGAAAATCAAATATTTGAGTTTTGGGTGTCTGAAAACTCATAAACTTTAACTTAGAGATTTGTAACTAAAATTGCGAATTTTTTTCAATTTTTTTAAGGATCTACGATGCTAAACGCTTAGGAAACGATTTTTTAAGATTGATTTTACAAGAACATGGTTTAAAAATGTAGAAATTGTAGAGTGAAGGAGGAGAATGGAAGGAGGAGAGAAAAAAAATGAAATAAGGGTAATTACGGGTGGGGGTGGAAGAAAATGGAAGATTGGGTTTTATAGAATTTGGTAAAATATTGTTCAGGTCTCTATCTTTTAATTTCACAAAATTCCTAACACCCCCGTCCTTTTTTTTTTTTTTCTTTATTGAGATCTTCCAAATAAATAAAATAAAATAAAATAATGACCTCAGTTACCAGCCAACTTGTTATAAAATATGCACATGTATGTTTAAGTACAAAAAGATCAAATTACCTTTAAGGTTCGAAGAATGAATTCTACACATAGAGAGTTCGGTGTTCATTTGATTTGTGAATAAGTTGCTCAAGGATCTTTACAAACAAAGCATATACCCTTCTCTCTCCAAATTATCAATGTGTTAACAAAACCATTCCCCAAGCAATTGTTCAGTACTTTTCAGGATACTATCAATGTGTTAACAAAACCATTCCCCAAAGCAATTGTTCATTACTTTTCAGGATATGTTGGGAGTTTATTGCATAACACGTCCCAATTTAAGGGGGACTAATAAGAATAAGCAACACCACCAAGAACAAGATTTGCCAAAATCATCGAATTAGAAACAATTCAAGATCTGCCATTATTAGAAACAAATATGTCCAAATTAGAAACAAATATGACAAGAGGAGTTCCAACATTACATTAATGGTTGATAGACAAAATAATTAAGTGAATTCATGCAAAGACTACTCAAATAACTAGTGACCTTAATTTTAGAAATTCATTAATTGCAAATTATGTGCTAATTAGTTACCATATATCAACTATTCTTATTGTATGTATTCCAGCAAGTTTGTAAACAAAAGTTAGGAGAAAAAAAAATATAAATTTTCTATTCAATTTTTGTTTCCTTAGTAACAATATTATATACTTGTCACATACTCTATATTCTGTTAGGAGTAAAAGTAAAATTTTGTAATTACATATTTAATAAATAACTTTGTAATTGATTACATATTTCAAAAATATATATAATTGTAACTATACAGACTAAAACTCCAACGAATTAAAGAGTTTAAATCTTTTATTTAAAATTTCTAACAGAAAATTTGAAGTTTACAATAACAAATTAATTATAATATGTCCAAAGTTTTACATGGGATGAAAGAGAACGAGCAGAAGCCAGGGATAAACTTCACGGAACAAATTAAAGTTATATATAACAATGCCATTTTGCTTTGCATACATCAAATTCATCCAACGGCAAGCCATCCTTGGCTCAAACCCACTCTATTTCTCTTCCATACTAGACACATTGTAGACAAACAACATTGACTATGAAAATTCTGTACTGCTTCCAAATTTATAGGCAAAGATGTATGAATATATGTGAGATTGCGTATTTCATATATTATTGCAATTCTAAACTTATTCCCAAAGAGGAATGTTGACCAATAATATAGCACTATAAGTGGCAAAATTTTCGAGTTAGAAAGAATCCATTTGTATTCGTATATCTTCGTTTCTCTATTTAGGTAAAGAGAGCACTGATTTGTGATTGTGGGAATAGAATCGTTTGCGGGATAGGGAATTAACGGATTATTGAATGCTATTCCTCTCAATGATTTATATCAAAGAAGTCAATACCTCAGAGAAGATAAACCAGCAAGCAAAGGTTCTAAACCCAGATTTATACAATAGAAAGCTAGCAAAGATTGCAAGCCAAGATCCTCCTATTCAATGACAAATCATAATTTTCCCTTTGATGTAATTCACCTTGCTTAAGTTCAGGGACACAAATTTGAACTGTAAGGCTATATATTACTATTGTATATAAAGCCCTTAGGGTTTATGGATGTAACCGAATGTTCTTGTGGAAATATGAAAGAAAATTCTGTTTCTTCGAATTCTTTTCTCTTTCTCATGCATGTTCAAGAAACTGATGATAGTTACAGATTTCAAATGTCGATGAAAAATGACCTAGATGAGATCAACGATGAGATATGTTTGAACTGATTATATTAATTGTTTAGAGAGAGAAATAGATCCAACCAACATGCACAAGATGTAATGTAGAAATTAATTTCAACAAAATTAGAACTTTATTTAAACAAATTCATTATTTGTGATATATTCATTGTTAAAATAATAGTATTTAAGCATTTTTAATATTTCCGCTAAGTACAAGTTAAATTTTATTTGATGGACCTTTTACGTGAACCTAATAAATTATTTAATATCTGAAATAATCTTTAAATTGTTTCATTTGTAAGCCTAATTTTATTTAATGGACTTGACATATGAAATTATTATTTAATTTTTTGTGTTCAGATGATTCAAACACAAAATTTTTAGTTAAAAATTTAAATTTGAAAATAAAAGTTTGAATAATAGTATCTAATTTTATTTAACAATCAAATACAATATTTTTTAAGAGGATCAAGAGAAGAAATTTGGCAATGATGATTTGAAGGAATTATGCTCGATTGTATTCTCTAATGCCCTTTAAGTGTCTTTAAACCTCTTTTTGCAGCTCATTATTACCATTCCCTGTATGAGGGTAAAATGTCATAGTATTTCATATAATTAATACAACTGCTATATAATTTGACATATCTCATGCAATCTGTTAAAGATCAAGATTCAAGACTAGTCCTGAAACTGTACAAAGAGATTACATATGCAGAAATCGTTCTCGAGCCCTATGAGAAGCGAGAGAGAGGGAAGATATCTACAAAAAGGAGCTGACTTTTACTATAAAGGAAGAAAGACAAGGTCTATATCAGTGAATTGCTTGCATATTGTCTGAATAGACTATTCTATTCTATTATTCTTTTGGCGAATTTTGACTTGCATTTGAAGAGATCACGAAGTTTTGACAAGTTTTATTATTCTCTTTCTAAGACACTATAGATTTTCTTTGTCGGAATTGATATACACCAATTCTTGATAAGATTTTGTCCTGAATTGATTCTCTATATATCTCCACATACTTGATGGATAAAAAAGTGGAGGAAAGCATTTTCTCAAGCTGTTAGTGTCAAGGTTTGGTCCCAAATTCTAGGGCTATATTCGTTGAAACCCCTCTAGTATTCATTAATTGAAATTTGACCACAGTGGTTTTGGAATTCATCATAAATCACCTTGATCTTTATGGAACACCGTTTTATAACTGAAAGTTCATAGAATTTGGTTAATTGTTTGGTTTTCTGTCCAGGAGCCTCAAATGGGAAATAGAGAGCGAAAAAGAGACGAAAAATGACTTGCTGCACGGACAAGGCGGCCCGATTCAGGCATATGCATATCGGTTTCCAGCAAATGGCGGCGGCAAGTCATTTTTTGTTCAATTCTCCTCTCGACAGACCCATCCTTCTTTCATGATCCACCGGTGTTTACTTGCAAACTACACACACACTCAGACTACTTATACGCAAAGATAGTTTAAAAATCAATTGGTTTTGGCTGGAATCTCACAGCATTGGGTGAAAGTGACATGGACATAATATATTAATTATTTGTATGCCATCTAAAAGTCCTTGGACTATCACTACTACAACTAGCAAGCTATCTCCATAAAAAGTTCAGACTTCTGCTTGTCTAACCCTAAAAAACTGTTCTGCCCGAGCAAACAAGGTGTATATCTAACCCTGCTTCCCATCCTATTGTGTAAAAGATAATATTTCTCTCAACGAATTTTACAAAAATTCTTCATGCAAAGTGTTCCACTTGTACTACTTCGTTGCCATTCGATTGGCATAGTGAAGCCAATTGTTTCAACCGGCATGAATGATGATATTCTATTCAGCGTCTCGAATTTTATCTCATTAAGAAATCAGTATAAAATACATTAGTTTAATTTATAACGAATAATTAATTAATTTTAATGACTATTAATACCATTAAATTCAATTATTAATTTATAGAGTGAGTTAAAAAAAAAAAAGAAGAAAAATACAACCCATCTAATTAGTATGCACCGTCAGTAAATCAGAGTTGAGTTTGAGTTATAAAAAAAAAAAGGGTAAAATTTGTAATTAGGGTTAGGTCTTGTCACCTTTTCATTTGATTGACTTGGTGCATAAATGTTTATAGTGATTCAAACATTCAGTTAATAGAATGATGTCATGTGTCCAATTCTAATCAAATTTTATTTTATATATTTTTTAATTTAAAAATTTATTTGTTACAAATTAAAATCTTTTTAGGAATATAATAATAATTAATTTTATAAACAAAATTTATTACCCTTCTCTTCATCTTTTTTTTTTAAATTAATATAAAATCTTACTTGTCATAGATTAGAAATAAGTTAGGGATAATTTAATAATATCTGTTGGTTACTTATTTAGTACTTATATCTCTATTTTACATTAATTTAATTGTTTAATTTTGTTTTATTATATATGTTATTTTAAGAGTGTAAATTTTTATTTTTTTAAAAAAATAATTTTTCATATAAATTCATTTTTATCTTTGGACTTTACACACACACTTTGATATTGTTAACGATGTTATGACTTGTTTTTGATACTATAATTTGGATTCATACTTAATAGTTCAAATAGGTCGGACACAGTTTATTTTTCTCAAAATAAAAAAATTAGTTTTTATGTTTTTTCTTTGTGGCAAATCAAACCAACATTAAATTAAGAATCAATTCATTCACATGTACTAATTTAATTTAAAATTAGATTCTATATTTTTTCGATTTTTTATATGGTTCAATTTTTTTAAACTTAACACTTGAGCTAAACTGATTACCGTTCAAGTCTCTACTTAAAATCGTACATACATGTTTAGAGTATGAAAACCGACCGAATCAACGGGTCTAATTTGGTTTTTCGATCCTCGCTTCTTTTTGCCTAGCCCTAAGTTTAAATATTTGAGTTAAGTGATTCATCAACTAGTATAATATAAGAGTTAACATTTTGTGTTCAAATTCGTATTTACTTGTCTTAATGAATTTTTATTTGAATCTTTACATATTTCTTGTCCTCTATCTCCAGTCTTTCGAATTCACATCTATCACGTTTTAGTTGAATTCACGTTCCACATGAGCATTTGTTTCAATTAATTCTCATTTCAATTTTGGCCCATCTTTTGGCCTTGGTCTTAATCTTTTGTTTGGAAAGCAGGTAGTTAAGACTTGTTCTTATGATACTAATGTTCAGCACCTAGTAGTGTGAGAAAGACTGCCACAAGCTTCAAATAAAAGGCTGTAAAGCTGTCCAGAGAAACACCGAAACCTTCAAGAACGGAACTATGAATTATCCCCAAAATAACTGAAGGAATAGTCACCAAAAAGTTATGATTGGAAAGTCCATCTCAGTTAACTCCGATCCAATTCATCATGTTCATGGAGAGGAGATCTCTAGACCAGAACGATGGTTTGCATGGTGCTCAGGAGTAGCACTGCTCAGCGCTTCTGATGCTGTGATAGTGATTCATTACCGACAAATCAACAGTAAGACACCAATCTCCACAAATAAGTAAAGATCTAATTTGTCTCGAAAAGGAGGACAGTCCCAAAACATTATAATTCAGGATACAATAAGTCAAGATTAGCTAATTTACACATACCGATGAAAAACTCGCAGACGCATTATCTGTCAGGTACAAATTATATTTTCATAGCGGAAGATAAAGCAGTGTTCAAAGAAAACAGATAATTAAACAAAGAAGAGTGGTACTCTAGCCAAATGTGTGCAATCTTAATGGAAAATGATGTAAACTGTCCTAAACCTCAACGGTGAAATTTCAAACTTTTAAGACGTAAGTCCTTAAGCTTCTTTTGCTGAGGATGAGCTTGTGAGGTTTCAGTCTGGGGAGTCTCAGATGGAGAAATAGAAAGTGAAATCGAGCCGAGAATGACCTGTCGTACAATTGAGATATGTTGAGTTCACAGTAAATGCTGTAAACGGCAAGTCATTCTCGGCTCAAATCTCCTCTATTGATTTCTTCATGCAAGAAACCCTAGACAATTATTTAGACACCATTAATTCTAAAGCATTTGCAGGCCAAGACCGATTATTTATAGCATTACAACTAGCACTGTAAAAGAAACAGGAATATTTCCGTCCAATTAAATGATAAATTTTGTCTGGAATAAAGTTTCTGGACTTAGTGACAGATAGCAGTGACCATGCTTGACAAGTGACATGTCAACGAGAATTTGTTCCGAAAGAGAATGATCACTTTCTCGAGGCATAGAAAATTGGATAAGGTTTTGACTCAATATCCGCAATTTGTATAGGCAATGAGGTTGATATTACATATTTACAGATTCTCCTATCTTGAATGTCTTACATTTTCTCAAACTTCGAAAAGAACTAAGTGTTAATATTAAAAGATATTGTAGACAAACAACATTGACTACTAATATTCTGTACTGCTTCCAAATTTATAGAAAAAGATGTATGAATATATGAGAGATTGCGCGCGCGAGCCTGTGTGTGTGTATATATATATATATTAGCACTATAAGTGACAGCATTTTCGTGCATGAAAGATTCCATTTACATTCTTATATCTTTGTTTCTCTATTGAGGTAAAGAAAGCACAGATTGTGATTGTGGGAATAGAATCGTTTGCGGGAAATTATATTTAATAGGCTTGACATATGGATGTAAACTATTATTTGATTTTTTTTTTTTATGTTTAGATGATTCAAACCCAAAATTTTTGACTTAAAAAATTTAAATTTAAAGAAAAAATCTTGAATAATAGTATTTAAGCTTTATTTAACACTCAAATATAATATTTTTTAAAAGGATGAATAGAAGAGATTTGCAATGAAAATTTGAAGGATTTATGCTCGATTGTATTATATTGTGCCCTCTGTATCTTTAAACTTCTTTTTGCAGCTCAGTATTATCATTCCCTAGCACTTGATATATAACATCCGCATGAGAGTAAAATGCATTAGTATTTCAATATAATTAATATAACTGCTATATAATTTGACATATCTCATTCATTCTATTAAAGATCAAGATTCAAGACTACTCCTGAAACTATACAAAGAGACTGCATATGTAGAACTCGTTCTCAAACTATATGAGAAGTGAGAACTAGGGAAGAGATCAACAAAAAGGAGCTGAACTTTAGTATAAAGGAAGAAAGACAAGGTGTTTTTCCTATCGGCAAATTGCTTGCATAATGTCTAAATAGACTATTCTATGCTATTCTGTTCTTCTTTGGTTAATTTTGACGTACATTCGGAGAGATCACAAAGTTTTGACAATTTTTAATATTCTCTTTCAAAGACACTAAAGACTATCGTTGTCTGAATTGATATACATCAATTCTTGATAAGATTTTGTCCTCCATTGATTCTTTATATCTCCGAATACATATTGGATAGAAGAATGGAGGAAAGCATTTTCTCAAGTTGTTATTTTCTGGGTTTGGTCTCAAATTCTAGGCTATATTCATCGAAACCCCTCTTGTATTTATTAAAAAAATTTTGACCATAATTGTTTTGGAAATTCATCACAAATCAACTTTATCTCTATAGAACTCTGTTTTATACTTACAGAATTTGGTTAATAATTTTATTTTCACAATGTAAAAATATTATAGAAAAACAAAACTTAAAATTGACAGTGGCAGCCTTTATTTTTTGGGAGACTTAAGTTAATTCTTAAAGTATGGTTTCTATCGAATCTTATGTTAGGTTAAAAAGTAAATTGTATTGCACCACTATTTTTAGACATGAATGTCCTAATTTTAGGTCAAATTTCAGGACCTTAACAACCACCTCTATCGCATGTTCTCCTGCCACCACTGAAAATTGGAACAAAGCTATCTCCATCTCTCTATATTATTTTTCTTATTAGCACCAGAGAGAACAAAGGGTTCATATACGTAGCTTGTTAAATTATTATATTATTTTTATTTCTTCTTCTTCTTCTTCTTCTGTTTTCCCATGATTTCTATTTATGTAATTAATGAGTAAAAAAGTCAGTAAATTTTCCATTTCTTTATAGTTTCCTTGTTAAAAAACTCCCCATAAGTGATTGAAAACCTAGTTTGCTATTCAAAGTTTTATGAATTCAGACTTTAAGGAAAAGATGAAAGGGAAACATAACCAACGACACTCTGTTAAGTACAATTATATACTATTTGGTCTAATTAGTATAATATTTTACGTTTTGAAGACTCAAAATAGCACAACAAACTTAATTTTAATCCTTCACACTTTATTCTTGGCACTTAGAATTTTATTCCTAAGTCCAAAAGACCTTATACTAGTTTAAGGAGGCAGCATAATTATAAGATAAAACCAAACTCACTCTTAACTAATGTAAAATTCTACAATCCACCTCCCTTAAGCTCAACAATCTCGCTAGCACCTTTTCAATTAGTTAAGTTGATTTTAATATTATTTATGATAACTCTGCCTAACTAATATGATATTATCTATTCTATTGATTTTTCATCCAGAGCCTCAAAGGAGAAATAGAGAGCGAAAAGAGCTGAAGAATGACTTGCCGCACGTATAAGGTGGTCCGATTCAGGCATATCAGTTTCCAGCAAATGGCGGTGGCAAGTCATTTTTGGCTCGAGTCTCCTTTAACTATCTCTTCACACAAGAGGCCCTAGACAGACATTCTTCTTTCATAATCCACCATTGTTTACTTGCAAACTACATACACGCAAGAGTATTTATAGCCGAAGATAATTTAAAAATTAGTTGGTTTTGTCTGGAATCTCAAAGCGTTGGGTGAAACTGAAAAGGAGATATTGCATTAATTATATATACGTTTATCTAAAAGTTCTTGGAGTATCCCTACTACAACTAGCAAGCTAGCTCTGTAAGAGCTTCTGAATTCTGTTTGTCAACCTAAAAAATTGTTATGGGAGAACAACAAGATGTATATATAACCACTACTTCCATCCAGCAACTTCTATCATGTGATTCATTGATTAATATAATATGATAGTCAAGATCTCGTGTTCGTATTCGTTTTTACTTTTCTCAATTACTTTTTATTTGAATCTTGGCTAATTTCTTGTTTTCTATCTCGAGCCTTTTGAATTCAGATCTATCACGTTTAAATTGAACTCACGTTCCACAAGAACAATTTGTCTCAACTAATTTTTTTTTTGAATTTTGGCCTTTATCTTAATCTGTCAAATCCATATAATGTATGGAAGCATGTGATTAAGACTTGTCTTTATGATACTAATGTTCGGCTTTCAGCTCAATTCAACTAATTCATGATAAAAAGAGTACATATACTATGTTAAGGATATAGCCAAGGGTGACGCTAAGGTAATTGATGAATGATGCAAGTTAAGCTGCTGGTTTGTTAGCTACTAAGATGATGAAAGTTAAGCTGTTAGTTTGTTAGCTAGTGAGCTGTGCAAGCCATGCAACAATTATTGTTTGTTTCCGTAATTTTAGGAGGTTGTTAATAATATTTCAGTTGATTTAGTTAGTTAGTTTTCAGCTTAATAATTATTATAAATAGTAATTAAAGTTCATTTTGTATTTTCATTCAATGAAATACAGAAATAATAGAAGTTCTTTTCTCAGTTTTTCTTTTTGATTTTTTCTTTATTTTTTCCCTTTAAACAAACAACTTAGATCTTGATTTGGTATCAGAGCCACTAAAAGCAAATAATGGCTAATTCAAATTTATCTTACTCGAATGCTTCAGTAAATACTCCTTTTTCATTCGTTGCACTGATTAAACTTGATGAAATGAATTACTTAGTTTGAAAATATCAAATCCTTCCTTTGATCAGAGGAAATGATTTAGAGGAATACATCAATGGTGACAAAATAGCACATGAGAGGTATGTACCTGGAGAAAACCTTAATCAAATGACATAAAATCAAGATCATGTGTTATGCTGCAGACAAGACCAGCTTCTTTGGTTGGCTTTTATCCTCAATGAACAAAACTGTACTTAGCCTAGTAATTAGATGTAAATCATCCTAAGAAGTGTGGAATGCATTGGAGAAGCAATTCAAAACTCAATTGAAGGCAAAAACCTTGCAACTAAGGCTTTAATTGCAATCGATTAAAAAGGAAGCAATGTCAATTACAGAGTATTTCTTGAAAATGAAAAATGTGGTCGATAACCTAGCAGTAGTTGGAACACCAATATCAGATGATGATTTCATTCTGTATGTACTAGGAGGACTCGAATCAGATTATAGTTTAGTTGCTGTTCATATTACTGGAAGAAGAGATAATATCAATATACATGACGTTTATTCCATGTTGCTTACTCACAAAAGTATATTGGAACAACATAATTTAGCCTTGACTGCAGAAATGCAAGTAAACTATGTACAAACAAGGCAGTTTTAAAAGAAGAACGGAAATCCTAACTATGGAGTATAGACACAGCAAAGTTTTCAAAATCTTAACTATGTGATGCAAGGAAGAGGTAATGGAGGCTTTAGAGGATCTTAAGGAATGAGGACATTTCAAGGTGAAAGAGCTTACAATAGAGGAAGAGGTGGCAACAAGCCAACCTGTTGCTTTAAATATGATCACACTGGTATAATAAAGAGTATGTTCTTGCACCATCACAGAATCATTACTTTCAGCAACATTATTAGCAAACCTATCAAAAGCCATCAACTAATCAAGGATAGAAGGTTGCTTATTTAACCAATGCAGAAAGAGAAGTTGATGAAGGATGGTACATTGATAGTGGTGTAACTCATCATCTTATAAATAATGTTCAAAATATGAATGTGTATAAAGAATTTTAAAGCACTAATAAGTTAGTCATCAACAATGGTGAAGGTTTGGCAATCTTTCATATTAGTATTATGACTTTAATTATTAAGTTAGTATCAAGTACATCTCAAAATCATGAAATTCTCTTTAAAGACATGTTATGTTTGTCGAATATTACGAAAATTTTGATAAATGTTTCAAGGTTGATCTTAGATAATAGGCTAACGGTTGAATTTTGTAATCAATATTGTTTTGTTGAAGACAAGGAGAAGGGAGTGCTGCTGTTGAAAGGTGTGGCTATGAAGGGCTTATATAAGCTGTAACTTCTTTCCAAAAATTCAAGTTCTTACTCAAACACCAAGCATGTTTCTCCTCAGTCTATAATTTCAACATTTCTTATCGATGTGTCTAACTTCATTTCTATTTCAAATTACTCAATAAAGAATCAAAGTGATCTTGGTTAAGTTAGTGGTAGAAATTGTAATAATTTGAATTTAGAATGCTATGCAAGTTTTGTAAACAGTTCATTAGCTATTTTTCATCGAAGATTTGGACATCCATGTGTGAAAACTTTGACAAATATACTGCAAGCTTGTAAATCCTCTTTTGTTAACAAAGTTTAACAAATTCCTTTTTGCAATGTATGTTAATGTGACAAGAGTCATAGACAACATTTTTCTTTATCTTCAACTAAAACTTCAGTACTTTTGGATTTGATATATGTTGATGAGGACCTTCTTCTGTGATTTCAAGGAATGGTTTTAGATATTATATTAGCTTCTTTGATAACTTTACTATATATACCTAGATATTTCCTTTAAAGTTAAAGTTAAAAGCATTAAAAGTGTTTAAGTTCTTTAAACTACAGGTAAAAAAATAATTTTTTTTTGTGTTATTAAGTGTCTACGATCAGATGGAAAAGGTGAATTCATTGCTTTTGCTCATTTTCTTTGACAAAATGGAATTATTTTTCAATATTCATGTCCCCATACACATCACCAAAATGGTGTTGTCGAGAAAAATATAAACACATTGTAGATTTAGGCCTAACACTTCTTTCACAGGTAAATCTATCTCTTCATTTTTGGTGGGATGCTTTTTATACTTCCATACTCTTGATAAATAGGTCATTAAGTGAGTCATTATCTTCTAAGTCACCTTATGAACTTCTTTTTCAAACCTTACTAGATTACTCTTTTCTTAAGATTTTTGGGCATATTTGTTTTCCATTTCTTCAGAGTTATAATAGAAATAAGCTTGATTTTAGATTTACCAAGTGTATATTTATTGGCTATAGTCCATTATATAAAAAGGTATAAATGCTATCATCTGACTTTAGGAAAAGTTTATGGCTAGACATGTGGTATTCGATGAATCATCATTTTCCAGTTTTGATTCTATTGGTGACTCTTCTTCTCATTTCATTTCACAACTTTTTTTCTTCACCTCCAACTTTTATTCCTATTATTATAAAATTTTCAGTTGTTAGCAGTAATACAAGTATTTCATCACCAAATCCAATAGCATCTCCAATCACTTCTTAGGTATCTCTAACTTCTCATGTTCCTTTAACATATGAAAATGATGTATCAATGTTTGAAACACAACCAACATCTATTGTGCTTCCTGTTCTAAGTATAAATTCAGTTTAGAATATTCATCCTATGCTAAGAAGAGCTAAGTGTGGCATTTACAAACCAAAATCCTTTCATGCTCAATATGTAGTAAGTGTTCTTACAACTATCAAAGAAGCGTTATAGAGTTCTCATTGGACAGAAGCTATAAAAGCAGAATTTGAAGCTCTACAAGAAAATAAAACTTGGACATTAGTCCCAACATCATCAGATATAAAAGTAGTTAGTTGCAAGTGGGTATTTAGAGATAAATATCATATAGATGGTTCAATCTCTAAATACAAGCTCAGGTTGGTAGCTAAAGGTTTTTATCAAACATTAAGTATTAATTTCTCATATACTTTCAGTCTAGTAGTGAAAGCTTCTACTATCAAAATTATTTTAAGTATTGTAGTTATGAGGAATTGATCTTCGCCAAATCAACATTAATAATACATTCTTAAATAAAGATTTATTTGAGACTACTTTTATGAATCAACCTAAAGGGTTTGTTAGCTTAGTTTATCTAAATCATATATGCAGACTCAACAGAGCATTGTATGGTCCCAAACAAGCTCTAAGAGCTTGGTATGAAAAGTTGAGGACTTTACTTCTTTAATGTGGTTTCATGAACTCCAAGGCTGATACTTTCTTATTTTTTTAACTTACTAAAACTGATGCTTTATTGGTTTTAGTTTATGTTAATGACATCTTGGTGATAGGCTCAAATGTTTCTCAAATTGAAAGCTTTATTTGCAGACTCAATTCCACTTATGTGTTAAAAGATTTAGGTAGTTTTAGTTCTTTCTTTGGCATAGAAGTTTTATAGAATGATGATGGCTTGCACCTTTCACAGACAAAGTATATCAAGGATTTGCTAGTTAAAGCTCACATGAAAGACTACAAGAGTTGTACAGCAACTATGATAGCTAATCAGAAACTCAGTAAGTTTTCAGGTACTAAGTTTGCTGATCCTTCTCTATATCATAGTTTAATTGGTAGTTTATACTATGTGACCACAATTGGACCTGACATCTCATATGCTGTAAACCGCTTAAATTAATTTCTTTCAAGTCCTTCTCAAGATCACTAGATAGCCTGCAAACGGTTACTGTGATATCTATATGGTACATGTGAGTATGGCCTTCAATTTTATAAATCTGCCAGTCATGAGTTGGTAGCTTTTTTCTGATGCTGATTAAGGTTGTGACCTTGATGATTGCCATTCTATTAGTGCTTACTGTGTATTCCTTGGTAATAATTTAGTTTCTTGGTCTTCGAAGAAGTAACATGTTATTGCAAGATCAAGCATAGAATCTGAGTATAGAGCATTAGCTGCAACTTCTGCTGATGTTGCTTGGATTCATCCTTTGTTGCAGGGAATTCATCTTCTTCCTGCTGCACCTCCTGTCTTGTGGTGTGATAACTTAGGAGTTGTATCACTTGCACAGAATCCAGTTTTTCACTCTCGAACTAAACATATTGAGCTGGATGTTCACTATGTCAGAGATCGAGTTCTTGGTAAGTTCTTGGAAGTTCGACATGTTCCTAATACTGAGCAAATAACTGATGTTCTCACCAAGCTTTTATCTCTTCCTCTATTTTCTGACTTTCGCTCCAAGGTGAATGTTCTTCCCAGACCATTCATCTTGAGGAGAGATGTTAAGGATATAGCCAAGGGTGACGCTAAGGTAGTTGATGAATGATGGAAGTTAAACTGCTGGTTTGTTAGCTGCTGGGACAATGAAAATTAAGCTGTTAGTTTGTTAGCTGGTGAGTTAGTTTTCAGCTTAATAATTAGTATAAATAGCAATTGAAGTTCTTTTCTCAGTTTTTCTTCCCGATTTTCTCTTCATTTTTTCCCTTTAAACAAACAGCTTAGATCTTGATTTACGGAAGTAAAATAACATCTTATGTTAAAGCAGCAATCCTGTAATTAAAGGAAACGGACGTAGTAAAACAATTAGTATTGTGAGAAAGATTGCCATAAGATTCAAATAAAAGGCTATAAAACTGTCAAGAGAAACACCGAAACCTCCAAGAACGGAACCCTGAATTATCCCCCAAACAACTGAAGGAATAGTCACCCAAGAATTATGATAGAAAATCCATCTGAGTTGGCTCTGATCCAATTCATCATGTTCATCGAGAGGAGATTTGTAGAGCAGAACGATGGTTTGCACGGTGCTCAAGAGTAGCATTACTCAGTACTTCTAAAGCTGTGATAGGGATTCATTATCGAGAAAACAACAGTAAGACATTAATCTCCACAAACAAGGAATATGTAAAGATCTAATTAATCTAAAAAAGGAAGACAGTCCCATCATTATAATGCGAGATACAACAAGACTAGCTAATTAATGCATGTCGATGAAAAACTCGCAGATGCATTACTTGTCACGTACAAATTATATTTCCATAACGGAAGATAAAGCAGTATTCAAAGAAAACAGATAATTGATCGAAGAAGAGTGGCACTCTAGCCAAATGTGTGCAATCTTAATGGAAAATGATGAAGTCAACGATGAAATTTCAAACTCTTAAGACGTAAGTCCTCAAGCTTCTGTTGCTGAGGATGAATATTTGAGGTTTCAGTCTTGGGAGTCTCAGATGGAGAAATAGAAAGCGAAATCGAGCCGAGAACGACCTGTCGTACAATTGAGACCTATTGAGTTCACAGCAAATGCTGTTAACGGCAAGTCATTCTCGGCTCAAATCTCCTCTATCGACCTCTTCATGCAAGAAACCCTAGACAATTATTTAAACACCATTAATTCTTAAGCATTTGCTTGTGAATATTTGCAGGCCAAGAACACCACGTATTTATAGCATTACAACTAGCACTGTAGAAGAGACAGGTTGAATGTCTAACCCTACAATGTCTAACCCTACTTTCCCTCCAATTAAATAATAAAATTTGTCTGGAATAAAGTTTCTGGACGGATGACAGATAGCAGTGACTATGCTTGACATGCGACATGTCAATGAGAATTTGTTCTGAAAGAGAATTACCACTTTCTCGAGAGGCATAGAATATAAATGGGATAAGGTTTTGAACTCAAGTTCCGGAATGCATGTGGGCAATGGGGATGTTGATATTGTATATTTATAAATTCGATTAATAAATTGACACATTTGGTCTACTTTCTCATAATTCGATTCTCATATTTAGTGAAGCATCCAGCTTTAAAATGTATGCAAGAGAATCCATATCCAGATTGAAATCAAATGGCTCATTATCTGATGCATGAGGCCTTGTTGGGAGATGAAAAAACATGTCACTCCTTTAATTTAATAGTCAACAATCACATAATTATATATTTAAGCATAATAAGAGAAATTATGTGATGAACAAGAGATTGGATTGGGTTGAAAGGAAAGAAAAAATAACTTTCATTTAAAAAAAAATTCCTATATATCATTAGAAAGGAAATTTATTTTTAATATAAATTTAATTTTTAAAATAATTAATTAATTTCTTATTTAGCCTTAATTTAAATAAGATATAGTTATATCTAAAAGGATTTGATATAATATTCTATTGGAACTATAAACTGAGACGAGGCCTTAATCTTACGAGAACTCTTGTGCATTTGGTATATTGCGTTAGTTATGCTTATCATATAATTATCTCATATAATTATAAATATGTTTTAAATTGAATTAAAGTATTTGATCGATCAAAAAATTTAAAAAATATTAAAAAGAGATGAGAAAATTTTCATTGTGAATAACTTTTACGATTTAATACTTATGTGGATGAATTAGAAATGAATTTAGAGTCCTTAAAATATTTTATTTATAATCTTTTATATTGTTGACATTCAGATTTAGTTAATTAATAATAACAAATTAATTATAAAACACAGCAATCTGCCAATGCTATAATTAATGTTAAGATACAAGGAGCTAGACTCACTGGTAATTAAAGTTTCGATTGGGATGGCAACATTTCTAAAAGTATTAATAATGCTAATGTTTTACGAGGCCTGCTTTTTTTTTTTTTCCTTTTGGTAATTAATATCTAATATTTGTATTTTATGATAACTACAGCTTTATAGGCACAATTCCTCAATATTAAAAGATGTCTAAATCTGATTAATTCAGTGTAAAAAATTTGATAGAAGCTCAAACTTTCGTCGATTAATTACTAAAAGTTTAGCAAATGTTAAACAGCTCGTAAACCCACTAAGAAACAGAATCAATTCTAGCAATAAAAATTAATACAAAGAATATAATTTTCTCTTTCTGCACGTGAAAATGTAATAGTCTTTGACTTATAAATTGTGGTAACAGCCCAAAATTTGTAAATTGAAGAATTAATGTGGCAGAAAATGAAACTTTATCACTTGAATAATTCGATTCATTAATACCAAGTCACGCAGCCACATTCATGTGTCAACTCATTTGACTAATGACTTTATAATGCCAATTTTGACATAAAAAAAAAATGTCTATTCTTTTCTCGGCTATTCGAATATGCATTAAGATTAAGATTGAACAACTTTTTTTAAGAATTGACATTGATAATTATTAATTTATCAACAGCACTACGCTTATAAGAATATTAGAATATAATTTAACTTTATATGATTATCGAATTAATTAACACGGCATACAAACAATATAACTCTATTTTGTAATCATATATGTATACAGAGAATGAGATCAATGAAAAGCCTTTAATCCACTAAAATTTGGTTTCCATGAGCTCTTGGGACATAAATTTTTGAAAAACTTTTTATGTATGAAAACTATCTATGTTTAAACCCTTGAGCACTTGAAGAGGGATAAAAAATGTCTATATGAAAAAGTAAAAATTAAAACTAACAAATTAAAATATTAAAATTTGTTATGTCCTAAATAAATTAAAAGTGATAAATCTTTAACCGATTAATTTAAATATACCACAAACAAATCACAATAATAAATTCAATTAATAATTAATAAAGTAATAAAAGAAAATCAAACATAAATATTTGTCATTGAAAGAGAACTTTATTAAAAATTTCTTCACAAGATAAAAACTTTTCGAGCTGATAATAGGAGTTACCAAAATATTTCACTAGTAAAGAATAATTTACAAAAAATAATTTTTTATAAGAACTCTTATAATTTAATCTTGATTAACACTTTTGAGTAACTCACTTTGAGTTATTCTATTTTCATAACTCTGAAATCTTCTTTACTTAATAGAATCCATAAATGATATGTTTACAAGGTTAGAACCTTTAACCATCTACAAACATTAAAACTCTGAAAATTTCATAGTTTGATTTGGAGAGAGAGAAAGTTTAAAAACTCTCAAGAAAAAAATACTTAAATAAATTTCACATACAAGAATTTAATTTGTGTTTTTTTTTAAAAATAATAATGAGTAATACTTTGAAGAAATTCATAAGATGAAATCTCTACTAAAAAAACTCAAAAATCTCCAAAAATAATGTTAAAAAACCTAAAACATGCTTGGGGTACCTATGTATGGGCACTCAAGTGGATGTCAAATGTAGGTCGAGCGAACTTTTCAAATAACATGAGTGCTTGAACGGAGGTCGAGCATTGAGATACTATTCATCACATTTCATGTGTCACTAATATCATTGTTCATATGCTACTATTCATCACTCAGCAAAGATCAAACACCAATATTATGTTCATTGATACCATTCATGCGATAATGTTCACGAACACTGTTCTTCAATACTATTCATATTACTTGAGCATAAGTTAAGTGAAGTTAGGCACTAAGTTTTTGGAGGATGATTAACGTCACGATTCCAAAATCAAGATTCGTGTTTTAAGGTTTTATAGTGTAATTTAAAATTAAAAGTATGTGATTTTAAATATTTTGACAGAGTTTTTTTCTATATTATGGGTACTCAAAATTTAAATATGCAAATTGTAAGCTCTTATAACACTTTTAATATATTTTGTGAAATTTCAAACTACTATAACAACAAAATTATTAAAAATAGATCTTAAACATTTTTCATAATACAACTTAATATATTGTTTTAATTAAATATGTACAATTTCTAATATAATTATAACTTTTTGATAAGTATAATGCACACAATAAAATATTTTTTCAAAATTTATCTTGTTAGAGGATAATATTTTTTTTCGTATTTATCTAAACTCTAGTTATTTCAAAAGAAAACTTGAAAAGTAAGTAGTGAGCTAAAATTTAGTAGATAATCACATATAAAAGAATATTCTAAAAGAAAAATTATTAATTATTATACTTTCAATTATTTTTTTCATCAATAAGTATAAAAAATAATAATGATAACAAAGCAGTATTCTCAATGACTACCATCCAATTAATGTATAGTTTGTATACTTTAAAGATTTTATACTTAAAGACTGCTACTCATAATTTTAAATTTATTAGATTTTACCGTAGGACTAAAATTAAATCTATAGTTATCGATACTAAACAAAATGACTTATATTATTTCATAATTTAAATACACACAGTAATAATGAAATAATTTATCTATATCATTTTAACAACATTTTATAAGTATTGAAAGTATAATTTAATTATAATATCATTGTTAAGTTCTTTTAAAATTAATACAAAATATAACAAAATAGTAACATTTTATTTGATTATTAATTCTCATATTATAATTTTAAAATAAAATATTAATATTTTTAAAATGAAGACATGTCTTATACTTCAACATTTATTTCAAAATAAAAGAACTGTATACTTTAAATAAATTTATTTTATATTTACAATAATACATAAGTGTAAAATTCTACTTTTTAGATTTATTTTAAAATACTAAAATATTCAATTATGCATAAATTACCTATATGGATCAAAATAAAGTCATCTCCTTTATAGTTCCACTGCTTTCTCCTACTTTTTGCTATCACCATCTAATATTATTTTACAAATTTTAATACATAATTATTAAAATAAACTCATAACTTATATTATTTATATTAAAATATAAATTAATCTTTGATTTAAAATTAAATTAAAATTTAATCTAGAAAATTTTAAATATCTAAAATAAAAATTATTAATAATAAAAAATTATAAAAAGATATTTAAATTATGAATAATTACTAAAGTACCCAAAAAATATTTACAATTCAAACCTAAAATTTTATATTTTACAATTTTACACTGAATTAGAAGAAATTTCATCATGACCAAAAAAATTCTAACTTCTTGCAAATAGATCCTCATAATTTAGAAAATGAAGCAAAATTCTGCAAACTTTGCATCATCACCCCCAACTGAAATTTCACCTCTTTTTATCTAATTTTTAAAAAAAAATTAAGAAATTTAAACTAACAAATTCAATTCAAAAAACTTATTGATTATGAGTTCAAGAACTTAAAATAATTGAAATTCTAACTTTTAATTTATCAAAATAAAATTCAAATATTCCATTCAATTTCAACACTTTCTAATACTAAAATAAAAATATTTTTTTCTTTTCAAAATAAAACAAAAAGGAGGATATCACCTTAAAATCTCTTCCCTTATTTCTAAATTCCTTACTTTTCTCATTCTTCCTCTTTTCTTTCTTCCTTTTTTTCCTTTCTTTTTCTTGTCTCTTTTTCTTGTCTCTTCTCCGAACTTCTCAATTCTTCTCCTTAATTCTAGATAAGACAAATCTAAAATTATCTGCGCATGCTAAAACTTATATATATATATGGACTAAAATTATATGGGCCTAAAAAGAATAGGCTTAAATTTTTTTTTTTATATTGGCTCAAAATAAAATAAAAATAAGCTTATTATTATTATTATTATTATTATTATTATTATTATTTGCATTTGGATTTTAAAAGTTGGGCCTAAATGTTAGAGTCAGTTAAATTTTGAGTACCATTTATTACTATTTATCAATATTGTTTATTAAATACTATTTATATGATTCTATTGAATACTATTTATTAATTACTATTTATTAAACTCAATTATTTTGACATAAAATAAGCCAACATAAAATATGTACCTAATAATATACATCACATTAATTATTTATATGCTCAGTCTTCAATACTATCAAAATAAAAAATAATAATAATAATTCAACTACCCAAACAATATGCTCAATCATCTTTTTTATTAATAAAGAGAATGTAAACTCACATTTTATGGGATCCTCGGGAGGAATGATTTCATCCTTACCACTCCGTTGACGTTCGAGATATGGATTATAATCAAATTGTTACAGTGAATGTAGAAATTAACAGCAAGAGTTTCAGAGGGTTCATAGAACTTATGATTGAACGTTTTAACAAGGGGTTGGTTAAATTAGCTAGGGTACTAGGACTTTACATAGGAAGAAGATAACCAAATGTAGCGAAGAGCAACTTGCCGCTGGTGCTATGTGCCGCCAAGAGCAACAAATATTGCCGGCAAGTCATCCTTGGCTGCATTCAAATCTCTGCCTCTCCATGCAAAAGGAATAATAATCACATTGCATCCCCTTTATTAAACCTTTTGGTTTCTGTTGCACTATATATGTGTATATATGATGAATTTAGAAAGGAAATTTTGTGGATTAAGGTTCATCCTATAAAATAAATACCATCTTTGCTTTCATGTCCTTTGATTTCTTCAGTATCTCAATTATAAATATAATCAGAATCAAGTAGTTATCCCCTTAATTTATGAGTAGTAATTTTTGTATTTATTTCTGTCCAACTTGGTATATTGTCATCCTTGTTCTCCTCTTCACCCTCTTCCATCCTCCGAAGATCAAGCAGTGTAGAAAATTAGAAATGGCGTGCAACTTCGCCTTTTAGGAATATTCCAACTCAAAAAAGTTGTTTTGCTCTTTGGAATATTTCTTAAATGCCTCCATTGGATCTGGCTCGTACCTGCATCAATAAAAATAATAAAAAGCATACTCATCCTTTTTATTTGAACCTAACAGTTTAGCAGCCATGTCACAAACTCATTTACGAACTCTCACCTGCGAGACTAAAAAAAAAATTATATAAAATATGTGACAATAATATAATATTATTACAAATAAAATGAGATTGTATATTCTTATTTTGTATGCACACTACATTTTGTGTGTTATAATACAAAATTATTGATGTTCTGCATTCAAATAAGCATGTATATACAGTACATTTGTGATGAGATTCCATGCAGTGAAATGATTCAAAATTTGCATTGCGGTTACAAGTTTTGCATTGATTGATGTATGGTACAGCGGCCGTACCAAAGTCATTTCCATATAATCATGATCTGTCATTGAGTAATTCTATTGTTCTTTGCTTGAGCCATTTCCGTTCTACAAAAATTTCTAATAGGTTCTTTTGCCAGAACAATAGTATAAAATAAAAATCTTAACTTGATCAAGGCTAGAAGTTCATCTATTATTCTGTGAAAATTTCAGTCGAATTTCCCCCTCCTAAACCAGCTCCAAAATGTACGTGCTTACCACAACATTGCTTCATGTAGTAGCTCCTGCAACACCCACCCATTTCTCTCTTCTCCAAACTCATACAAGCACTCACTACCGTTGATTCCACATAATCTGACATATCAGTGCTGGTGTGATGGCGCTCAGTATGATCTGTACAACACTTATTCGACACTGGAATAACATTAACTCCGATGCTGATGACCACAACTATGGTTTCCTGCTGACTCCTCATCAGTAATATGGTCTATTACATGTTTTTCAGTTTCACTGCAATGGATTGGGCGGCAACGGGCAGAATTTGCCACTTCGCGGCATTCTCCTGAGCAAGTATGACTGTTTGAATGATCTTCTGCACAATTTCCTTGTTTTTCTGCAGATTTTGAACATGCATATGCTGTGCACGAACTCGTATTGTGACAGTTCTGCGCCTCAATATCATGAGTATCTTTGTTACAGCTTCCTTGATCGCAGTGCCCATCCTCTTGGTTTCCATTGCCATCTGAACAACACTGATTATTCACACAAGGATTGGAACTGGAAGAGCTAGAATCACTTTGTGAAGCAAATCCATGGGAAAAGCACATTTTAGGTTCACAAGGCTTTTGAGCCTTGCTAACTTCGGAGCAGCAATGCTGTTGCTGGTGGTGGCTGCGAGGTTGGTGGCAATGATCGGACTCACATCCGTGTTTGTAAGCACCTAAACTTGCTGAAGATTGGCAACACTTTCCTCCATGGTTTTTGGGTTTCATTGCAACAGAAGATTTGCAGTTTTTTCTGCTTGGTTTGCAACATTTCTTTCCATGTTTGTGAGCATGCGACGAAGATTTGGAACATTTGCCTCCATGTTTGTGGGCTTTTTGCAAAAGTAGCATGCTGTTAAAAATCACTAACAAGCATGTTCCAACATCAGCAAGAACTGCTGCCCAAACAAGCGGGTGACC
Organism: Khaya senegalensis; assembly: GCA_032402905.1. Lineage (NCBI taxonomy): Eukaryota > Viridiplantae > Streptophyta > Magnoliopsida > Sapindales > Meliaceae > Khaya > Khaya senegalensis. The sequence goes on along the minus strand of CP135538.1, from coordinate 1,259,922 downwards.
TTCAAAGGCCAAAGCAAGGATTGCAGCCTTAGTCGCGATTGACAAAATGATGTTTTCTATCACTTTCCAGTGAGCTTTTCTTGCTAGTTGGATGGCTTCTGGTATTTTTCTAATGTCATTTGACATAAGAATAATGTCTCCTGTCTCTGTTGCAAGTGCTGAACCGGAAATTCCCATCGATATTCCAATGTCAGCTGTGGCTAAAGCTGGAGCATCGTTTATGCCATCTCCAACCATGGCTGTTTTTCCTTCTGGCTTAAACTGATTGATGATTTTCGCCTTGTTTTCCGGTAGAAGTTCTGTATGGACTACATCGAGAGCATGACCTAGCTGCACATAACATAATTTCCCTGTTCTTGTTAACTAGTTTCCATTAAATAAGTGGAAAGAATATATAAATGAAGCAAAACTATGTCATTTGAGACAAACAAATATTTCTTAGGTATATTATGCTGTTTGGATATTCATTCATTGGAACTACTGGCGTCTCTGACTCTTTTCAACAATGTATTCCAAACTTTCTCCACAATGTGACATTCAAAGGCAAAATCAATGTTAGTTCTTTCAAACATAGAAGATAGAATATTTTAAGACGTGCACCTGTTCTTGTGCGTGCATGGCTGCGGCTTGGTTATCTCCAGTAAGCATGGCAGTTTTAATTCCTAATGATTTAAGCTTCTTGATTGCCTGAGCTGCCCCAGTTCGACAGGCATCTGAGAGACTAAAAATTCCAACAGGAGATGCTCCAGAGTATACGTAGCCAATTGTGTTTCCCTTAGTTTTAAATCCATTTATAGATGGAACTAAATATTAGAAGGAAAAAAAAAAGGAAGTTATTAGAACAACCGTAGACAGAATGTTTAACTGCTGTAGTTAGAGCAGTCTTATTCTACATGCAAAGTTGCATTAACATGAAACTGAAGGCTGTTACCTGTTTCACACCCAGCTGCTCTCTGTGCAATTTTTCTGTTTCCAATATAAATTTCTTCCCCTCCAATTTTTCCATAAATACCTTCTCCTGGAAAATTTTGATAGTCTTTCACGTCTTCAGGCTTTGGCTCAACCGAATGTGATCTCCCATACTCAACTAGGGCAACTGCCATTGGATGGCTTGACTTACTCTCAATGCTCGAGACCCTTCAAAAATTTAGGACAATTAGTATCACTACACCGTCATTGCTAGAAAAATCATCTTCGTTGACAACAGGTCACTGCCAAGAAGCCTCATAGTTGACAGTTTTACTTGTGTATTCATGATTTCATGAAATGTTCCTATTTCCAATAATGGCTTAATATAATGACACTTCGAAGTTTTGAACTCAAAACAAGGACAAGGGGCAAAAACAAAGGTGGGAAAAGGGACAATCCTTACCAGAACAATAAAGTGTTTAAGTTTATATCTTCACTAAGAGATTGAAAATCCGAAACAACAAATTCACCCGTCGTAATCGTTCCAGTTTTGTCAAATGCCACGACCTTAACTTTTGCAAGAATTTCCAGATAATCTCCTCCTTTTACTAGAAGACCAGAGGTTGCAGCTTTTGTAAGGGCACAGAAAGTCACAACAGGCGTGGAGAGGACTAGCGCACAAGGGCATGCACTTACTAAAACAACTAATGCTAAGTGAAACCAATGGTTTCGGTTATGAACTCCTATTGCTGCTGGAATCACCACAAAGCAAGCTGAGACAACGATAACCGCTGCAAAATAAGCGATCAAGAGAATTAGATCGTAATTTTTTTTCTTTTGCAACCAGACAAGAAAAGAATGGAAAACAGGGATTATAGTGAAAAATAACAAGTGGGAAGTTGAGAAAAGTAGTTTCTTATTGCCCTTAGTCTCAGCCTTATGTTTATTTTGATCTTCTGTTCAAGTCAACAATAAACAAGTATAATGGGATAGCAAAAAGAAGTTTACTGGTTACTGAGTCATTCAGCCATTAAGTGCTTCAAATACATAAACCAAGGAAACTTTCATCAACTTTTTCTTATAGGAGCTAACCAATTAGGAGATTTGAGGTATCTCTTTATAACAGTTACCTCTAAAATTCATTATAAATATTGTCTCGAAAAACCTATCATTGTTAAATTTTCTTGCAACCATCAATGACCCCTCTTAAAAACTCACCGTATATCTTTTGAATCAAGTGAGTTCGATTATAATACAGGAAATTATGAACTTTACGATAATTAAAGTTTCACAAACCTGGAGTATAAAACTGAGCACATTTGTCTATCAGTCTCTGAGTTTTAGATTTGCTGTTTTGAGCTTCTTCCACAAGTTTTGCCATCTTAGCCACCACACAATCTTCAGCTAGAGCAGTAGTTTTCACACTAATGTAACCTAACAGGAATAATAGTATCGAAATTTCAACCTCATGAATTTAGAAACAAAAGAGGGAAAGAGATGCTGATGCTACCATTTAGATTGATTGTGCCAGCCCAAACAGTAGAATCCTTTTGCTTGGAAACTGGATAGGACTCTCCTGTTAAAGTTTTCTCATCCACTTCACATTTGCCATCTACCACAATTCCATCTATTGGTATAACTTCACCAGCCTTAACTGCAAGAACAGTGTTCAACTTCACCTCACTGGCATCAACTTCTTCTCCAGTTTCAGCTATTAATGCTTTTGGAGGGGCTATGCTCATCAATGATGACATAACAGCAGTCGCCTGAGAAATTTAATATTGTATTTTAGGCTCACTTTTTTTCTCAGTAAATTGTAAAATGTTAGCGAGCAGAACTGGTCTTTGATTCCATTGGTACTTAATTTCATTTTAGGCCAATTTGAAGTACTGAAAAATTTCCGGGCTTAATAGAAGACTGGGACAGGAACCATGAAAGTCATTCAGAAAATTTAAATCTTCCTATTCGAGAGGAGAGTCCAAATGTTCATATAATATCAAGGAACACCTAATCAAGAGATTACAGTGAGTATTATCCTTCCAAACTAAATCCGAAGGACACAACTTTGTGCTCTCTTAGCAATTGAATCAAACATCTATAGGCAATTGATCAAAACTCACCAAATAATTTTTGAAGATCTTATTGCAAGACCCAGAACAGTAAAAACAATAATAAACAAAAAAACATGGTAAAATAACTAGAACAGCAATCAACCACAACACAAAACAAGCAAAGCAATATATCAAATTGCCTACATCCACAGTGGTTATCAATTTCACTAGATAGGATATTAATAATGGCACTCAACAGGTCTAAATCTTTTAACTTCACAACTCTCTGTTTAAAAATTTTTCCCACTGTTACTATTTAAATACTTTGTTCTTTATTTAATCAACAGAAAAGAGTAGTTCAACGAATAGATAATTTGATCATGCCATCTATAAAAGATGAAAGCAGCATGTGATTGCAAATTACCTTGTGGCTTGCCCTTGTTTCAAGCCATTCAGCAATGGTGAAGAGGAAGACTATAGTGCCAGCTTCAGTATAATCATTCATAGCAATTGTACCTGCCACTGTTGCAAAGAAATACTTCACTTGTAAGACAAGTCGATACCATTATCAACAAACGCTTAACATATATACCCATCCAACATCAATAAATTGGGTATGTTTTAAGTTCAATAGTAGTCCTCTCTGTATAACAACGTAGATACAAACTTTTGTATGAAGACATAATCTAGACCCCAATGCAAGTAATTACTTAATTGGGAAATAAATCATAATATAAATTATACGTGCGGTCTTAGAGAATTGTTTACGTTGGAATTCATTGACTTCCACATGACAAAGGATATAATCATAATTATGGAAAAATAGAGAGTGTTTTTGCTAATATACAGAAGTAAGCTGTCATTGAACTTGATTATAAATAGAAAGAAATTTGTACTTCTATAACCAAACACCATCGAATGGCTTGTTGGTACATATTACAAGTAAAATATACAATTTTATGGAATTAGGAGCATAATCACATATGATTTATCAATTAAGTCATCAACTTACAAAGAAAAGGACAAAAAGCAAGATGGGCGAAATCAAAATGACGACTTTCTGAGGTGTAAAGGTGAACCACTCAGCCACCTCTAACTTACTTTCTATGGCTGAAAGTTTATTTTATTCTTTTGTTTCTGTGTACTAGAGAAAATATGATAGGAGATAATTGTGTCTTTGAACAAGAAGTAGTTACAAGGAAGGCTTTGTATGGTGGAAGCATTATTAACAAGGGATAAGGAGCCAAAAAAGCAAGGATTAACGACATCGAAAACACCCACGAAAAGGAGAAACAAAAGCAAAGATCACATACAACTTTATTTCATTTTCTTTATTTTGTTTCCCATGTTGTCTTCTTCCGATTTTTCTTTTTTCTTTTTATGTTCAATATGATGCAATAAAAAGAGATGACTTTTGGTTAACAGGATTAATGAAATTAAGGAACATCGATGCATTTAAAAAGCTTTTAGTTGTGTAACTTGAAATCATTTTTATAACAAAAATTTTTAATAAGATCAAAATTTTAAGTTCTTGTAAGAATAGTTTTTAAGTTGCTCATTCAAAATTGTACCGCAGACAAACCCCGAGAAGTTGGTAGTACCGCTGGCTGGTTCTTTTTCTTCCATTTTTTTTAACATGAATTAGGACAGTAAATACCAAAAATGCCCCTTGAAATGAAAGATTTAGTTAGTTCACCTGCAATGAGCATAAGAATGTTTATATCGAGCCGAAAATTCCTCAAAGAAGCAAAGGCTTTTAAGATAATGGGGAAAATGCCAACGGTAACAGCACCGATTGCCAACCAATGCATCGGAGGATAAGCATATTTCACAAACGAAACTGCCAGCAATATTCCACAAGCAATTGCGTATGGACTCGGCCACTTTTGCTGGTGCTTTGTCCCTCCGCATGTCCTCACATTTGCCTCCAGTCTTGCTTGGTTCAATGCCTTGACTGTGTCATCAAACCCAAAAAACAAAAAAACCAACAATATTTGAGGGTTATTTCGATCAATATAGTTAACGCAGTCAGTGGTGGTTCTGTATCAACAAGAGATTTAATTAATTATAATTAAGGTGTTGAAGGTAAACTCTCGTGCTCTAACAACCTAATTAATCTGACATATGACCAAGAAATCACGTGTCTATATTTATTTATTTCTTCCAAATATATAATAATAATAATAACAATAATAAAATAGAGATAGCCAAAGTTGAATGGTGATCCGTCTTGACCAATACGTATGAATGAAGACGTATTTCTGCTCATTCAGTAATGGCTACATCAAACATACCGGCCTACACCTAGTGACTGTTACTTATCAGCTTCTGCTGTATATGGGAAACTTTGTTATTGAAATAACCACTTTTGGCAGAAGCAGATTATTGGAAATCACTTTGTGTATGTTTTCAGCAAAAGCTAGTAACCGTTTTTAATTTGTGTGACCTAAAGCAGTTGAAGAAAGCTGATAGAAAGAGAGACGAAAGGGTTGTCGATCATTTTACCAATTTGAAGCTGAGAAATTATGAGATTATCATGGACAACGATCACTGTTCTTGATGGGACGATGACGGAAAATTCCTTGATGCCGTCGAGAGATTTGAGGATGTTTTCAATGAGAGGAACTTCTGATGAACAACAAAGACCTAACACATCAAAGTAGCTTTTCTGCAATTTCTTCTTCTTCTCCTCTGAATGATTAATATCACTGTGCTCCAACTCTGCACCAGCCATCCTTTATGTATACACTTCTGCAAAACCAAACAACAACAACAACAACAACAAGAAACAAAGACAGTCAGTTAATCTACGATGAAACTTTCTCGCTCTGTAGAAATTGAGGAAATGATAATACCAAATGGAAGCTGGATGCTGTGATTGTGGAGTTGTGAGAGGGGGAAGGGAAAGCTTTAAGTAGGGAAAAGAAAGCAGGGAAATATTGTATGTGGGACAATGAAAAGACGTGTACAACTATTAAATAAATAAATAATAAGAATAATAAGAAACAAAATTTCAGCCAAGAGATAAGAGAATGTGCCGGGGGAGGTGGGTTGGGGTGGTGGCGGGGTTGGTTAAGGAGGGATTGGTTTTTATTTTCTTTGCGGGAATAAAGGGTTACTTTTTATTTTTATTTGTCATGGAGAAAAAGAGAGCAACAAATAGGTGGAGAATCACGTGAGGAGGATGATTGGGGAATTGCAATCCACGTATGAATCCCATATATGGCATAAATGCGAATGCTTTGCTTTGCTTGTTTGCTGTAGTTATGGGAATAGGGCAATAGTTGCTCAAATTTGATAGAGACATCTTGCTGCTACCTCTATAATCTATATGAGAACGACATATTTCCATTTTGAGCCATTTTAAGAAATTCAATTCATTTAACAGGGACATATTACATGAGACTATTTCACTGATGTGGACAGAACCATACCCATTAATTTTCTTATTTTTCGTTTTTTCAAATATCATTTCCACATGGAGAACTATGATATTCATATGTGTTTAATTAGAAGCACAAGTCTTTCTTTTTTTTTTGTTATTGTATTTGAATTTGAAAGACTTTAGACAAGTATTTTAAGTGTAATTTTTATTAAATTTAAAATTATATAAAAAAATAAATAATAATACACTATTAATTTTGAGTTAAAATTTTAAATTTTATAAAAATTATATTTTAAAATTTTATTTAAAATTTTAAAAAAAATTATAATCACCTCTAATTAATATTCAATAAATTTAATTTAATTCTAAAATTTGTCGATATTAAAACAATCTTGCAATTTAAAAAAATATATAAAAGATTGAGTCCACAAAAATGTAATTAAGGGATGTGAACATTTTTTTTTATTGATTTTCTTGGCCACTTTGGTGGAAGCATTATTGAAATTAATGTCCAAATTATCAGTCCCATTGATTATTCTTTATTTATGTATATGAAAATTGATATTTGTCCCATCACCTGCTACTTATTGTAAAAGTTGAAAATGACCCTCGTCTTATATCACTTTTACATCTTTACGTAGTCAAATATTTTTTTTTGTTAAAAAAAAAAAATTTAGTTTATTTTATATTAATATTTTAAAAAATAATTAAAATATATATAAAAAATATAATAATTAAAATAATTAATATAAAAAAATAAAAAAATTAAATATATTATAAATAAATTTAAAATTAATATACGATAAATTATTAGAACTCAAATATAAATAGAATATTATTTTGCATGGCATTCTTACAAAGACAAAAGAGAATTGATGGGGGATATCATATGATTATCTCTGTGACTAGAAGCACGTTGTAAGTTGGTAACTGCCTTGCGTCCCAAAGAAAACCGAAACGGTTCAAAAAAAAACCCGAAACGGTTCAAAAAAGGCGTGTTCTGCGTTTCTCGTCCTTTGTAAATATTGTCACGTCATTGCTTTGGCTCCTCCATTCATCCATGGTGGTTGCCTTTGCTCTCGCATTCTTCACCCTTCGCCTCAGACTTGTTCTGCTACCCACTTCAACATACGCACGATTCTACCTCCGTTTCTAATTATTTGTTAGGAAAAGGTGCTGCACATACAATTTTTTTAATAAATAATTTAAAATAATAACATAAAATTTAAAACGATTGAATATTTAATTTAAAATAAATTAAAAAATAAAATAAAAAATTTAAAATGTATTAAAAATATTTAAAATTAAAATAAAAAATTAAAATAATTAAGTAAAAATTTAAAAAATTATATGTATGATTAGGTCTAATTTAGATAATTTTTTATTTATTAATATTTATTAATATGATGCATGGATTTTTTATTACGAAATTGGCATAATTATCCTTGACCCCTAATCTTTGTTATAATTAAAAAGAGCATCTTATTTTTGAAATTATTTTGATAATAATTTTAAAATATTATCCCGCATCTCCATAATTAACACAAACATTAAGAGGACTAGGTGAAATTAGCCAAACATTTCCTTCTTTCTCACTCAAATAATTGAGAATTGATGCTTGGGTATATATTTAGAAGATACATCAAATTAAAAGAAGACAGGTGTTCCTTATGCTACCATACACAAATTGTGCGATTATTTTAAAAGACATTATTTCATATGATGAGTTGTTAAGAGAAAATTAAACATTTAATTCAACATAATTATTTAATTTAAGCACAATTAAATGATAGATCCAATGAATGTTAGATACTAAGTAGGATTGCATTAGCATTAGCATAAGTGGGATTCCACCAATTGAGAACCATGCAAGTGTGAAAAGTGATAATGTGATAAGGTTTTGACTATAGCTAGTGATATATGCCATTTCATTAATGACAAGTAAAATATGAATGAAATCTTGGTACTACACTATGAATGATCCTATGTATGAAGTTGATTGGTATTTTATTCTTTACCTCCATATTATATAAGCATATTCATATCATCTATTTAACCAAAGTATCATATTCCATTCTTTAGTTTGGCATGCGGGCATCTATTTCTTTTCTATTGTTATTTAAGGTAGATATGGTATTAAAAAATAATTATGTCAATACATATACACATACAAAAATTCACGTGTTATATTTTATTATCAAAATATGATATTTGTTAATATAAAAATAATTTTTTTAATTTTTAAAAAAATACAAGTGAGAAATAAACAATTCTCTAAATAACAATAAAAGTTCATTCATGCAAAAGGTATCATATACTTTGGATTATTTCATGCAAAAGGTATCATATACTTTGGATTATTTCGATAACCTTTAAGATAAAAGTTGATTCTTTTAAACCTATTCTTATAATTTTTGTATATTCTTATATATTTATATTTTCTAAATAATAATGACATTCAAGTTCATTCATGCAAAAGATAGTATATGTTTTGAATTTTTTAAATAATCTTTAAGATAATGATTGATTCTTTTAAACCTAATTTACATTTGATGTGAATTTTAAGAATATTAATTTTAAAATCTCAAGAATTAGTTATGAGATTTCAAGAATAAAAATTAAAATCTAACAACTTAAATTTAAATTTAAATCCTAAAAAAGTTAAAATTTATATTTAAAAATTTTGACCCAATAATTTACTAATTACAAACTAAAAGTATAAGAAAAAAGGATTTGGACGTCATAAAAGAAATTATTTAATAAATTATAAAATTTTTTGAAAAACTAAAGAGAAGAGTAATTATCACAATTTTTGAGTAAAATTTAGTCTTTTTTTTACAATATTATTTAAATTCTTTTATATAAGACTTACAATTAAATCCTAAAATAACTTAGAATAAAAGTACTAATATGAAACAATTAAAAATAAAAATTTAATCTAAAAACAAATAAGAATAAAAAAATTCTAAAGTAATAAAGAATAGTAATTAATTAAAATATATGCTTACCTAATATTCTTAAAAATACTAAAATATATATATATATTCAATTAAAATATCAAAAATACATATTTTGAATAAATTATAATTCACTTTTACCCTAATAATTAATACAATTGACACGTGCAAAAACTCCTTGTAAATTTATTATTGATTCCATCAACATCTATTTTATAATATTATATATATTCTTGTATATAATAATTTATTGTTAAGAATTATAAGATCAAATTCAAAATCCATATATATATATATATATATATGTGTGTGTGTGTGTATAATAAAATATAATATAAAATTAGTTGAGCTCCCACCGTAAAAGCATCGGTTCTTACATGAGTTAATTTGAGATGAAATGGGGCAATCTTGCAAATTTTTAAATATGTAAAAGGTTTGGTCCTCAATATTGCAACATAGGATCAAAGGTCAATATTTCTTTCCATAACTTTTCTTTTATTGTAATCATATTTGTTCCACTACAAGAATACACTTTTGGGGGACCTCCCACAAAATGGAACTTCATTTTCCTTTCATTTTCGAGTCACAGAAAACTAAAAAGGGATGAAAAAAGAGTATTATTACTTATGTAAATTATATTTATATGTAAAGTTATTTTATATTTTTTTATCATAAATTATTTAATAAATTGACGTAATGTATATTTAAAAGTTAATTTTTAATTTAAATATTAAGATTTCGAAGAATATTGTTCACAAAATGTTCATCATATTCATCTTAGATTTGAAAAACATATATAAAGGCGGGAAAGGAATGATGATTTAGCTCCCACTACTGCTATTGGACTCCTCACGGAGCAATTTTTTAATGATTGCAAAGACAAAATTTCACAACAGCAATCCACTACATGTTGTTGGTTTCAAATTCATTGCACTTTTGGCTTTTGCTTTATTAAATATTGAATGCCAAATTGCATTGCACTCTTACGATCCACTTTTATTTGCGTGACACACACAATAATTGATCCTTTATTTTAATTCATCGACTCATGAGATTCTCTTTCTTTCTTTCTTTCTTTCTTTCTTTCTTTCTATATGTTAGTGCTTCGAAAAGATAATGGCAATTACAACATCTCTTTGACACTTTATGCCATTGTACAATTTGATTTTCTTTGTTTCTATAAAGAAGATGATGTTCGAGATTTAAATTATTCACATAAACTGAACCCATTTACTTAAAAGGAAGATATTATCTTATCTTTTCGTATATAAATTTTAGAATGCGTGTATAATCTCTTTAAAAAATGATAACGGAGTTGAATGTGTCAAGAAAATAAAGCCTTAGAGTATTTTTTTTTTTTTTTTAAATATATATACATTGATAGCTAGATAGATAGATTCATAAAAGAACTATTCAAAAGCAAGCATATATTGGTGCCTTTCGCTCAACACATTTTACGAAAATATTATTTCACAGATTCATATTTGTTTCTCCACCTGCAACATGAACGTGACAAAAGCTAGATTTCAATTAAATCAGTTCCCACATTATGGGAACTTCATCTCGTATTATTGTATTTTTGGTGGTTCATAAAACAGAAATACTAGGTACGCCAACTACCTATGTGTATGCAGATAGCCTATCTATTCTCTCATCTCAAACAATGGTAATTAAATTATTTTATTAACCCGTGGTGTTGTGGTTTTGAAAGAACGAAGGGCCAAATATTGCAAGTGTATTAAATTATTTTATTAACGCTTGGTGTTGTGGTTTTGAAAGAACGAAGGGCCAAATATTGCAAGTGTTGCAAGACGTAGCTCTAGCGTATACACAAATGGTGGCAACAGGAGAATCCCACAACTGTAAATGGAGCACCACAATTGAATTATGGAGCATGTCGTTTGCTAAAAAGTTTGGAAAGCTTTGAAAGAAGCAGAAAAGAGTATGTAGTAGTGTACAAAATAAATTCACCAAATGAAGCTGGCAATGAAAATGATGGGGACATCATATCATATCATATCATGATTTATCAAAAGTGTTGTTACAGTAAATTAAATAAATAAACAAGACAAAAGAGAGTTCCTTGTAATGGTGAAAGTTCTCATAAACAATTGTTTGTCAGTGGAAATTCGTGAGGATTCCACCAACTAAAGGTGTGTCTAGTAACAATAAAATGAATGGCTACCATATGCACCATGCCCTTGTTTGTCTCCCATAAATTTGACCATGCTCCCTTCCTTTGCTATTGCTTGCTGCATCATATGCCACAATTTGCAACCCAATTCATTCCATTTCTCTGCTATAGGCGGATTCTGTGTTTCTTTTTTTTTTTTTATTTTTTAACCTGCGTATACATATGGATTGTTTATTTGTTTAGAATTTTATTCAATTTTATGTTAAGTTTTGTAGAAAATATATTAAATCTTTTTTATTTTTGTACAAAATCTTTTATTTGACAGATAAAAAAAATAAAATTTTAATATTTTTTTATTAATTTTGTATTAATATACTAATATTTAACTTAATGATTATAATTTATCTTTTAATTGAATATAAATTAATTACTTTATTTTTATTTTGATAAATTTTAGTTAATAAAAAAGTAATTCTAATAATATATGTATGTGTATTAGTTTTATTTGTAATTTTAAATATAGTAATAATATAAAAATAAAAAAGAGTCACTTTAAAAATAAAAATATATTCTCATTTTTATCATCTTATTTTTTAGTGCGAGAATAAAATTATTCTTAATTTTATGAATTCTGAAAATTTTGCCAACCTGCAAGAAGAGAATGTTCTTCCCAAGGTCATCCTCAAAGTATGGGGCACCAGTCATCAAGTCTTCAACCTCGGGATACTTATGGCAGGCTCTTGCACTGATTATGGTGTGCTTATGGAAATGAATGGATCTAAGGCCTCACTTTGAAACTAATGTGATAGAGAGCTGTAGCTAACCCAAAAATTAAAAAGGGAGAGGTTAAAAAAAATCAGAAGCAATTGAGGGGAAAATTAATAATCTTTATTCCAATAGTCATAAAAGAAAAAAATTAGGGAAACTAAATAATTTAGAACCTTATTTATAGAGTTCAAGTACTGATTAGAACAAGAAACTATGAATAAACAACAGCAGGAGAATTGAATTTAGCAAAGAAAGTAAAACCCTCTGACTCAAACAAGTATCATAAGACCCAATCTAAGTTAAATAAAATTTCTACTAAATATTTTTAGTCATACATCAAATACATAAGTAATCTATTAAATGGAATGCAAGTGTATAACGAGACTGAAAATCTTAATAGAAATTAGAAAGAACAAGAAAACAGAAAAGGTTGGGAGGCACTCGGATGCAAAGCAAGCACAAAATAAGCCTTATGCTCTGCATGATACTTGACGTCTGGACAAAATACAATTGACTTGTTTGACAAACAAAAGAACATGTTTGACAGTCAAATGAAAAGTAACCAGTTTTTTGAAACAGGTGCCTTCTTTGGGTGCATCTACTGAGAGGATGATTTATGCAACAATGCAGATATGGGCATAGTAAGTAAATGTAAAACCATTTTATCCTGAGTATTCACTAGAGATTCGAAAAGTCATCAAGAAACTCCTTCCCACACCAATTTAAAGTAAACAAAGAAGAGAGGGAGAGAAAGAGTAACTTAAAACAAACAGCAAATGATAAGAAATGTTGGATCAATGAAAACACATATGATAGATCATCTGACCGTAGAAAAGCAATATGTGGGAGCATGATTGACTCCAGATGACAACACATTGTCATCTCTCAACAGTTAGTAGTTGGAAACTCTCAAATTAAGTCAATTTCAAATTTGTAGCAGTCTCAAGAATCCAATGACATTACAGCGTAGAGAGCTATTTGATGCCAGAGAAAAAGATGGTTTCAAGATCACGAAAGATTTCACTTGTCACATCTACAATATTTCCCATGGTATCGAAACTCTTGAATTCCCATGAAATCTTTTAGGAAAAAGAAATTGAATCTCTTGGCAATAAATGCTTTGGTGATAATTGCTTTAGTCGAGGCCTTGATGATTGGAGGACAACACAACTTTTCTTCATTGCCAAGGTTTAGTTTTTGCATTGGTAGAGGAAGAGACAACTAGTGAAAAAACTGTTCACATCTTGTTTAGTACTTGAAAGGTCTAAAGAAACTTTTGCCTAAATCCTGCAAGCTTGACAAGGCAGTAACTATAGCATGTTTTTCAATGGCCAATTAAATTGGTGATTAAAGCTATTTCTCAAAAGAGAAAGTTTAAATTTGATGATTATGTGGTGTGAGTATGAAAAATATAATAAAATTATTCAATTAATAAAAAAAATTATTTATTAATTTTAATAAAAAAATTAAAAAAATATTTTATTTTCAATTAAAAAAATTATGTAACTTATTTTTTATTTTTTTAATTAAATAATTTTATTACGTTACGTGATAATAACATCCTACCCTCTTTCTCAACGTCCATGTTCACAAACAATCAACATTTGGAATGTGACCTTCCCTCTTTATCTCCTCATTTAGCAGGTAGAACACAAGGCAGATCTTTATTGGTTTATCATGTAAATCATCACCTGCATGAAATTCATGAATCTGATCATCAATTCCAATCCAACTACAACCAGGAGTCTTATTGATACTCTCTCTCACTAGCACCCTCATCTTCGCTGAGTCATCCCACTTTCTCAAATTCGCATATATTTTTGATGAGATAACAGTAGTTTCTAGAATTTGAAGACTCTATCTCCAGAAGCAGTTGCATCACTGCCGACTGACATCAGCATCTATCGCTGCTTCTGGCATGCACCGAGTACAATCTCATCTGGTTTTTCAAGCATCTTTTGAATAAAATCAAAACTTCAAAAAATGTCCCGCACGTTAAAAAAGATCAATCATGCAAGAGTAATGCTCAAATTTTGGGATTAACCCAAATGATAAACTCATCAACTCATATAAACGACGACCTTCATGAACCAATCCGGCATGAACACAGGCAGAAAGTTGTTAGGAACTGCGTTCCAGGAACAACGCAGAATATGAATGGAGCTGGACCTCGGCCTGAGGGGACAACAAAGACAAACCTTGCTGGACAGCCCAAGTATCCATGAGACCACCAATCTAGCAAGCACAAAAGAGAAGAAAGAAGTTGGACGACGCGTGATGGCAAGGAGGGCAACAGAAGAAATGGAAGCTGACAATGGTGAAGTCATGGGGAGAAGTTTGTTAGAGAAAATATTGTGTGGGGAAAGGTATTGTATGGGAAATATAAATTTGGGTAAATTGTGTGAGCGGTATCTTTTGTCATTATCTTGAATTGGGGAAAGATTAAAAGGGAGAAAAAATTTTCAGCGACTGCTGGAGGCTTGGTTGGTCCGAGTGATTTTCTTGTTTTCTTCTTTTTTTTTTTTTTTTTAGAACAGTGTTTCATAATATGTTGTTAATATAATTTACAGACTTTCTTTCCATTCATTTTATTTGTTAATTTCATTGAATTACTTTTCTATTGTTGGTCGAATGAGTAGCGTGTTGCATCAAAAGTACTCCTATAAATGTGATGTTATTTGGTCCGGCAGCCTCCCCTCCGCTGACATGAGCTTGAATACTGACGAGGCCTCATGGCCCTGTCCATTGAGATCAAGAGCCCAGATCATGGCATTCGAGGAGACGTATTTTTTCACAGTGCCAAGTCTTTGAAAACTTTCAGTGCATTTTCTACGCTCCCATGCTTAGCATAGATGTCAATTAAGGCTGTACCAACGAAAATGTCATGTTGTAATCCTCTTTGTGATCCATAATCACCAACCCATTTCCCCAAATCAAGGGTCCCAATAAAGGCACATGCAGTCGATACTCCTACCAACGTAATTTTATCTGGATGAAGCCCAGACTCTTTCATGCCATTGAATAGCATGACTGCTTCATTTGAAAGCCCTTTTGTGAATATCTGTCACACAGCGATTAAACAGCTAGTAAACACAAAACTCAGTAAATACAGTTACTTTGTATAAGATTTGTGTATTTCAAACATATATACTCGTAATATATAATTTAATTACAATTCAAGTTATTCATAAGGGATCACTTTTGACCTGCAGAAGTTTTTTCTGTAACATTGTAACAGAACCTGTCTAGGTCAACTTCCATTGCCTAGCACAATGTAGAGCTGGGCTACAAGTAGAATTAGCTTAAACTAGCCTTATTCCTGTCCAGCTAAGTTCATTTACATAGACTATCCTACTCTTTAGAATATAGCATAAGGTGGCTGCTCTTAAACCTCGAATACACACTCGTCAATTCAGTACTTCTAACATTCGATGAAGCATAAAAAGTATCATTACCAGTTCTTCAAGATAATTCTTACAACAAATCATCACCTAACAGAAGGAAAAAAAAAAATTAAGGAAATGAAGAACACAACCAATCTTATTTTCCACAACATTTTCTTTGAGCAAGTATTTTCATTTTTTTTTTTTCTTTTTATCAACCAGTTGGGAATTTAACTTGACTTTTCAGGAACAATCAGCGGATGTTAAAATACTTCAAAAAAAAAAATTAATTATGTACTTATTTGAGATATAAAACTATAAACCAATAAAAAATTCTCATAAAAGGTAACAAGCATGAAAGAATCAACTTACTTATTCAAATATTTGGACATCAGTTATTGGGATGATAGTCATTGTGATGAGAATAGCCCAGTCATCAATCAAGAAAAAGATCTACGCTTTGTGAAACCTGTATGAGACAAATACAAGCCAGGATTTCCTTCAGAGATGATCCTTAAACAGTAATACAACCCCACATGAAAAAGAATCACTTACCCTGTGATCATGGCCCATGTAAGTTGTAACCACATCCTCCTTCACCATCCTAACAAAGACCCCCCTCGCAGACACTAAATCCCCACACTTCCCATACATATCAATCAACGAAGACCACATAACAGTTCAACTCCATCTTATTCTCCACTACAAGCCCTTGTCCACACGCCCCAAGAACGCTCACCAACGTCATCTCATCAGGGCAAAAGCCTTTGCACCTCATTTTCCCAAGCAACTCCACCGCATCCCTAGCATTTCCCATCTTCGAATACCCAGAGATCAGCGAATTCGACAACACCAAATCTCTCTTTCTAGTTTCATCGAACAGCTTACGTGCATAACCCCACTCACCACACGGCACATACATTGTAATCAAAGATCGACTCACGTGATCAGCCCCATCCATACCAATTTTAAACACCGACGAATGTGCAGCAAGTCCGCGCTTTAACTCCAAAAGATTTTCGCATAATTTGAACAAAAATGGCCAGATTTCAAGCCTAAACTTTTCATTTCATAGTATAGTTGAAGCGAAAGCGAGTTCTTCTTTCAGTTGGTGGTCAAACCATGAATGATTACGGTAAAAGTGTACTCGTTGGGTCTGGGAATGCGGCGAAAGAGAATGGAAGCGAGCTTAAGTCTTTGAAGTCAATGATTCTGAAGAGAAGGAAGTTGGGTTTTTGTATGGAATGTATGAGCATTTGAGTGTGGATTTGTTCAAGTGATTTTGTTGATGGACAATTATTTAAAAGCGATAAGAAATTTTCTGTTAAACGTTTGGCGTCATTAGGTTTTGAACAGGGGAGATTGACAGGAAGAGGCTTTGGCTCTCAGAAGCATTATTCTATTAAATAAGGATGAACGTAGGAAATGCTAAGCTATTTATTTCCCCGGTTAGTATAATTACAAGTTAATTAACAGTTTATGTTCATATAAATTAAGTTTTGATTCCATTTCATTTCATGCGATGGGATCACTTTAAGGCTCATTTGTTACAGAGGAATTAACAATTAACCAGACATTGATACATAAGCTGGAAGCTTTCAAGTCTCCTCCGGCAATTTCCTCTGGTTATTGATTTCGGAATGGCAACGCAAAAGTTCAAGAGCTTCACCGGCCTGCAATTTAGTGGAGAGTCGGAGCTTCCTGTAATCTTGGAAAGTAATCGGTAAATAAAGACGCGGGTGTTCAGAGTCAACGAATTCCGCCGGAGCTTCCACAGCTGCCTCCTTTGGTCCCAAAAGGAACGTAGCAATCGAGAATCTGATTGTTGCTTCCTTGCATTGTACTCTATGCTTCACGTTGTGCAACCTTCCGTTACTCCATGCCTGGCAATTAACAAGTTAATTAACGAAATCAAAACAAAAAATGTGAAGTAATAACGATTTCTGTAGTACGGACCGTCGCAATGTCTCCGAGATTGACAAGGAGGGTGCCGGGCAAGGGATCGACGGCTACAAACGCGCCGGCTTTGTCCATGACTTCAAGGCCGCCAACGTCTTCATCATCCTGAAGAATTGTGAGGAATCCCGAATCGGTGTGTAACTGTACTCCAGGAGAGCCTACAGTTTCCGGAGTGAAGTTGTACTTGTTTATCCTGAACTGGCAAGGCCAATCCCGGAAAGGGTTGTCATTGCTGATCAGCCCCATGCTTTCAGCCAATTTCTGCGATATATCGATCGCCAGCCGTTGTATTGCTCCAGCATACTTCTCTATTATCTCTCTGAAAATTTATATGAACGAATGAAAAATATGCAGGATTTTTGCAGCAAATTTAAATAGAACTTTCTGAGAATTAGGCGATACCTCTGATTGGGAGAGGCGTCTAACTGAGAACAAAAGGAATTTACTGCTTGGGAGGAGGCCATGTCGTAAAGGCCTAAGGCTTCGTACAGCGGATTAACTTCGCTGGGAGCCATGTAGCCGCTGCCGGCGATTACGTCTGTGTTCCGTCGTTTGACTTCCGAGGGAAGATCCAAAAGAGATTGCACCACCTTCTTCATTTCCGTCATGAGCGTCGAGGAAATGTTATGGTTCACGATCCTGAAACATCCCAATTCTTCGCATGCTTCTCTCAATTGCGTGTACGGCGCCGGTAAATCTTGTAGATCTATCGTCCGGATTCCCCCTCTTGTCTCCGCCATTTCTCTCTGTTTCTTCTCCTTCTTCTTTTACCAGTAATGTATCAAGTGATGATACAGAATTCTTTCTTTCATTTGTTTATTTATTTATGGATTATAATAACAAGAGCTTTGTTGTGTCCGAACACGCCATCTCCCCGACAAGATTGAACAACTTTCGCAGGAATTCCAGGATAACCCATCAGTGTTAAGAAACAAGACTCCAAGCCCATTGACCAAAACGCCTGCAAACTCTTCAATTCCACCCATCAAATTCGTTTGTTTGAGTTATAATCCTTGTGACAAGAGTTTGATTTGATGAATTAATTAGACAATTAATTAATATTGTCACACTCAAACACAGTAACGTGACAAATTTTTTTTTTTCCAATTTGCTCAGCTTGTCTGGGACAATATAACTTTTTGCTGAGTTGAACACGCCATCGGCCGACAAGATTGAAAAAGTTTTGCTGGAATTCCACTATAAACCATCAATGTTGAGACAATAGACTCCTAACCATTGAATCAAATGCCCTACAATCAATTAGATATTATTAATTATAGATATTATTAATTTTAGATATATAATTTATTACAAATTTATTACAAATTTACTTTTAGATTTTACGAGAAGATAAAAGATATATTAGTCTTTGGTGCTAATAATGTAGGACGTGAAATAAATAATCTAACACTTCTTAAATAATTCATAGTATAATTTTTTTTAAATAGATAATGATATGGTACCATGTTAAACTTCGAGATAATTAACATTTTTATTTTGACTATTATATTTTATATAAAGATATATAATCATAAGGATAATTATTTTAATAAGCAGCAATAACAACTTTATTGTAACAGTTTAAATTCAATAATTGAGTATATATTATTTACTTTAAGTACATAGTTTGTCATAGATTTATTTTTGAATTTTGTAACTTAAAATATATTTACTAAGTTATAACTTAGATTCATCTATTAATGATGTAAGACGTAATATTCTTTTTCTTTTAAAATTTGCATTCTCGCGAAAGAGTCATAACAATTATTTTATAGAACAAAAAACATATCATAAATTAAAATATTCATATATGGAATCACAACTTTATTCTAATATTATATGTAATAGTTTATGTTCAATAGTCGAGTATATATTATTCGTTTTGAACACAAGATCTATAAAATTATTCTTAAACCTTACAACTTCAAATACATCTATTAAATTATAAATTTATGAAACACATTCATGTATATGAACATCTTTAATATAATAAACTAACTAGTATCACAAGACAATATTATTTATCACAATACAAATAACATCGTTTAAATAGTTATTTTAAATTTATAATAAAAATATATATCTCGTGACAATATACGATATTACTTTCTTTTTTAGTCGATTACTTTCTTTTTTAGTCGAGTTTTATAAGAAAAGAGGTGTAATCATAACATATAAGGGTGCTTTTAGGGCTCAAACATATGTGTATATACAAAGATGGGATATTGGGCCGACATGAAATTGGAGTCAATTTGAAAATCCACTCAAAATTTAATGCACCATGTTATTATTTTCAATACAATGAATAACATTATAATTTAATACTGCCCAGTTAAATTTATTAATTAAACGTTATTTACAAATTATATATAATTATGTAACATATTATAATTTATAAAAATAGTTGATATTGATTAAAATATACATATTTTTTGTTTTAATTCATTTAATTATAAGTAATAAATTTCTTTATAGTTACTTAGCCAAGACAATTTTTCTATGCTAGTCAACTCATTTTTAACTGCATTATAATTTGAATATATATATATATATATATATATAAATTCAGGTTGGTGACATTAAAGAATCTTGGGGAATATGGTTTATGTGTAAGTAATTCTTTTACTGTTATGATTTTATGAATAAATTAATTACTAATTAATTAATTAATTGGGAGGCAGAATCCCAAGTTGGCTCATGTGATAAATGTCCCATCCATTTCTGTTGGTAGATTCTATTTTTTTAACATTTATATATATATTATTTATTTTTAATTATATTGGATATTAAAGTCAAAATTTAAAATATTAAAATTATAAAAAATATATTTTATTTATTTATTTATTTTTTAGTTTAATAGTTTGTGAAAATGTTTTTGTCTCTATGAATTGAAGAGAGAGAGATCGATCAACAATATTAGGGCAAATCCGAAATATTATTCACAATACGAGGGTAACTTACAAAGTAGCCGTTTCCGACGCATCTTCCGGGGGGTCGAGTGGGACCAGGTTCCTTCTTTGTCATTACAGTGCGTACAGTCGGCTTGCTTTATCCGCCTGACCAAATTACCCAAATACCCTCACCTCCAAACAAAATTACGATACTGGGCCCGTA
The DNA here is from genome assembly GCA_032402905.1 of Khaya senegalensis. NCBI lineage: Eukaryota > Viridiplantae > Streptophyta > Magnoliopsida > Sapindales > Meliaceae > Khaya > Khaya senegalensis. Next base: position 1,239,262 of record CP135538.1, on the reverse strand, counting down.
GAATCAGTTTTAAGTGGGGTCCAGAAACAAACGGGCCCATCAGAAATATAACGTTTGTCGATAGACGCCTGCGAGTACTGTCCGTTAGATTAAATTTTGGGCACGTGGGTACCTATCAGAAACTTATTGTGCTTGTGGGCCCCTTTCTGTTTCTAGCGACCAGTTCGTACAAGAACTAAATGAGAGTTCCCTACTATTTTTAGTCGGTGGGTTAGGGGGGTATTTGACTATTTTTAAAATTGAAATATCCTATTTGATATTAACTAAAAGTATAGGGGTTGAAATGAAACTCAATTAACCATCTAACAAGTAAGGGTAATTTTAACTTGTGATTTTAGTGTAAATATTATTTCTTTAAAAAAATATATTTTTTTAAGAATAATGGTAAATTTTTATTTTTTAATAATATTATAGTATTATTAATTTCATCATTAATTAATAAATTAAATAAAATTAATGATACTTTTAAGGAGGGTTGAGATAGTTAGATTTGATTTGAATGGTATTTCAAATCGAATTTTTAAGTGAAAATGAATTGAATTAATAATAAAAATAAAATAAAATAATATTTATTAATTTAATTTAATTTGAGTTAATTTAATTAATTAGAATAAATTAATAAAAAATAAGTTTAATTAATTAAATTTGATTGAATTAAATATAATTTAAAAATTATTAATTTATTTTTTAAACTAAAATAAATATAATGAATTTTTAAATTAATCTAATCCATTGAATTTTCCTAACCTTATTTTAAGTAAAAAGTCTAAATCATATTTATTTATCATAACAACTTTTTAAACCCACAAAATAAGTTAATAATTATGCATTAATTTATTGATTAATTTGATGAGCTTATCATAATCATTTCTATAATTAAAGAAGTCTAATCCAAAATCCAAATGTCTAATCATTTCAACAAGCAACAATAAAATTGACATGTGGCATTTAAGAAATAAACGCAAACATGAAGGGTAGCAATATGAACCTGTACTATTCGTTGTTTCCTCGCCTTATTCTTCACTTTTGTTAGTTCTCCAACCCGAAGCTTTTATTTTTGTTATCTTTCTTCTCCTTCAACTCGAGAGTTTTGACCGTTGCTTTTCTCAACGTCTCTCTCGCTCCTTCCTATCTCTCATCAGGCTGCGTCTCGTTCCAAGCTTAAACAACTCTCTCTGGTAAGTAATGTTCTTCAACCCACTTCATTCTCTCATTACTTTTAAATTTTGGGCTGCATTGATGGGGACCTAAACTGTTCGTTTTCTTTTTTCTGTTTTTGCAAATTTTCGTGCTCTGTGAAGCTTGTTTTGTTGTTCATTTCTTTGCAGGTTTTAGCAATGGTTTATTTGTTTGCTTTTGAAAATCTCAGAGAGTTCCTGAAATGGGAGTCATGTTTTCATATTCATATAAAGTTTATACCTTAATTTCATTTCTTGTAAAGTTGGTATCTTTTTTTTTTTCTCTACAGTTTTTTTTTTGGGGGTCAAAATATGAGAATTTTTTTTGTTCGTATTCATATGTTTTTTTTTTGTCTTTCATTATTCATGAGTACTGATTTCTTCCTTGAAGGAATAATTGATTTAGGAAATGGGGTTTTAAGTATTTTTGATATTCATTTAAAGTTTATATCGTCGTTTCACTTCTTCTAAAGTTCATATCTTTATTTTTTCTCCAAAATATATTTTATTAAAGTCTTTTTTTTGTCAAATGGTAGAATTTTATGTTCATGCTCTGTTTATTTTTTTTGAAAAAATTAAATCTTTGTGAGTACGAATTTTCTTCTTTGGATAATTGATTAATTCTTGAAATGGGGTTTCTTGAAATGGGGTTTAACCATTTTGTTCTACTCGTTTTTTTTTTTTTTAGTTTCTGTAAATTTCTTGTACTCTTTTTTGTTTTTATTTCTGGTTTACATTTGAGTTTTAAGATTAATATTCTTTCAACATTTGCTGCTCATCAAAGTTTGAGATATTTTGTTTTGAAAGAGGTTTTCGATATATTTTTTTCCTTTTTTTTTTGTTTTTTCTAATCTTCATCTTCCTATATTCTCTAACACATTTTTTCTTTCTAGTTGTGGTTCATAACACTTTCAGGTTTTGCCATGTGAACTCTGCATTTGGGTATTCTTTTTGTCTCCATTATTTAAACCTTTGTTTTCTTTTGATTACTACCTTGCAACTAAAAATAATCTTTCTGCATACTGAATGTCTATTCTTTTTGCCCTATATGAAACTTGTATCTCCTCCTTTTCAGTATTTAAATTAGCTTAAATATTTTGCACATATTCCATCAATATCCCTTGTGTGGCATTTTGTAGAAAAAGTTTATGTTCCTTTGAGCTTGTGGGGTTTGCCACGTTGTCTTGCAAATTACTTGTTACTTCTTAGTTAAGCTTGCTTTCATCTCTGTGCTTTTGTTCCAGATTATTTGATTGTTGTTGCTTAATCAGGATTTGAAGGGGTTGATTTCCCCAGTATTTGGAAAAATTGAAGAGAGTGGTCAAAAGAATCTTGATTTCCTTGTCCTTTTATTCAAGTTCGACTACTCTCTCCATGACTTGAAGTTTAAGAAAAGCACCCAAAGATTTTTGAAGTTTCCCGTTTGGGAAGTTTACCATCTAATAAATCTAGCTGCTATTTCCTGTTTTCTTTGTCTGCTTGCTCTCTTGCATGTTTGATAATCTTTTGATATGATTCAAGTTATTGAACTTTTTTTTTCCCAGTTGAACAGCATTGCAACTTCTATGAATCAAGCGAGAAATACTAAAGAAAATTATTGGAATTGTCATTTAAATTCAAGCCTGAAATATCTAGAGCTTAAGGTAAAGTGAAAGAAGAAGCGAGAGATGGGATGTTCTACTTCAAAGCTGGATGATGAAGAGGCAGTTCAGCTTTGTAAAGATAGAAAGAGATTCATCAAACAGGCCGTAGAGCAAAGAACCCAATTTGCATCTGGACACCTAGCTTATATACAATCTTTAAAAAGAGTTTCTGCAGCTCTTCGAGATTATGTTGAAGGAGATGAACCCCGTGAGTTCTTGGTAGATTCTTTTATAACCCCACCCTTTACACCATTCAAGAAAACAAGTTCCGGTTTCATCTCAATTTCACCAACATCCTTCACACCAGCACAAATTCAGTCTAAACCCAATTCAACTTTGAAAGTAAACTACTTAAGGTCAGGTGGGAACCCAGCAGTTTCAGTTGAAGAGAGGCCTCCATCACCAGAAACAGTCCGAGTTCAAAGTTACTCTCCAGTTAACCACTTTGGAACTGATGGGTTTTTTGCAATGCAGTCATCACCAATGAATTCTTCATTTTTCTCGTATTCGCCCAATAATAGGCCCAACATCCATCCCCCTTCACCGCAAACTTCACAATGGGATTTCTTTTGGAATCCATTTTCATCATTGGACTACTATGGCTATCCCACCCGAAGTAGTCTTGATCAAACAACCTTGGATGATGAGATCAGAGGACTAAGGCAGGTTCGAGAAGAAGAGGGGATTCCTGACCTAGAAGAAGTTGTAACTGAACAAGAAAATTCTGAGAATAAGGTACATGTAGCAGAAGAAAAAGCTAAAGCTGATAAAAATTGTGCTAGGGAAGAAGTTACTGTAGAAGATTGTGGTGATGACAATGACCATGACAATGACGACGACAATGATGAAGATGAGGAGGAGGAGGAGGAGGAGGAGGAGGGGGAAACAGATAGTGGAAGTGATGTTGAGCTTGATGTGAAAGGTTTAAAATCTCAAGGTAGGCCAAGCATAAAAGTATTGCGAGATCAAAAAGCTGGGCAAGTAGAAGTTAGTAATCAAGAAATGGCAGCTGGTGGTCAAGAAGCTAAGGAAGAAACACCAGGATTTACTGTATATGTAAACCGAAGGCCAACAAGCATGGCAGAAGTTATAAAGGACCTTGAAGCTCAATTCTCGGTTGTTTGCAGTGCTGCCAGTGAAGTCTCAGCATTGTTAGAGGCTATTAGAGCCCAACACTCAGCAACCTCTAACGAACTCACAGGTTTGTGAGTTTTACCTTTGTTCTTCAGCCTGTATTTCCTTGGAATTAACATAGATATAATGTAAATTATATTCTTGCATTATATATACTCCATAATATTGTTGTATGTGCCAATAATGCCTATTGTTTTAGTATTTATTTCCTTGTGTTTGAATTTATTATGAGTTTTAAATAATTTGTTTTTGCAGCAATGAAAATGTTGAATCCAGTAGCTCTGTTCCGCTCAGCTTCATCTCGCTCGTCCTCATCAAGATTTTTAATCAATCCTTCAAGTTCCAGAGATGAAGGTTTTGAAAGCAGTAGTGATTTCTCAGAGGAATCCTGCATGTTTTCTGGTAGTCACCAAACAACATTGGATAGATTATATGCCTGGGAGAAGAAACTCTACGAGGAAGTCAGGGTATACTTATAAACTTCTGCCCTCATAAATATTGGTCAGTAAAATGATTTATTAACCTTTTCTTTGGACCAATTTCTCTGAGAAAGAGTAGAAAAAAGTGCAAGCAAAATCTACTCAAGGCAAAATTTTCCAAAATAGTCTTTTATCTATGTTTTTTTTTTATTTTTTTATTTTTATACTTTTTTGTCTATGTTACTGCCGACCCCAAACAGTTGCTGCTTGCTTCCTTTTAGAAATTATTTCAGCTAAACAATTTCATAAAATTACTAAATGATTAAATAATTCCTTGTTGAACTTGTTTGCGCTAGGAGAAGAATGATTTTATTTAAGTACATATGTGTGTGTCAAAATAAGCATGTTCTGTATTCGAAATTGCTTCATCCATGCTCCTCATTGTGGTTATGTAGTTACTAGAATTATTTTCTCCAGAGTTACGCGTAAACAAAACACTAACATAATCTTTTAATGATTATGTTTTTTTGTTCGCAATAGAAATAATGGAGAATTGATCCTTTATTACTTTGTCAAGCAGTCTGGAGAAAAGGTTCGGATTGCATATGACAAGAAATGTGCGCAACTCAGAAACCAAGATGTTAAAGGAGATGACGACTCTGCCGTGGATAAAACAAGGGCAGGTATTAGAGATTTGCGTACCCAGATAAAGGTTTCAATACACTCAATTGAAGCTATCTCGAAGAGGATTGAAACTTTGAGGGATGAAGAATTGCAGCCTCAACTTGTAGAATTGATACAAGGGTATGTCACACGGTTTCAGACACTGATTTTGGCACAATCCAAAACAGTGCTAGGTTAATCCAAGAGAATATCAGTGTAAAAGTCATCTAATTGTCCTTGTATTGCAGGTTATCAAGGATGTGGAAAGTAATGGCAGAGTGCCATCAATCACAGAAGCGAACCTTAGACGAAGCCAAGCTTTTACTTGCAGGGACACCTTCAAAACTGAATGGAAAGAGGCACTCTTCTATGTCAGTTACCGAGCCGCATGGTCTAACCCGATCTGCGTCCAATCTTGAAACAGAGATCAGGAATTGGCAAGCATGTTTTGGGTCATGGATCACTTCTCAGCGATCCTACATGCATGCATTAACTGGCTGGCTTCTCCGTTGCATGAGGTGTGATTCTGATATGTCAAAGTTACCATTTTCTCCTCGGAGGTCCAGTGGAACCCTTCCAATAATTGGACTTTGCATCCAATGGTCAAGGTTTCTTGATGGCATTCGAGAGATGCCGGTACTTGAAGGATTAGACTTTTTTGCAACTGGGATGGGGTCTCTTTATGCACAGCACCAAAGAGACGACTCGAGTAGAACCCCAATCGGGTCAAAGAGATTCTCAACCGGCTTCACGGATGAATCTGGTGGGAATATGAAGGTGGTGGAGGTTGGACAAGTAGAAGAGGTTATGACTGCAGAGAAAATGGCTGAAGTTGCCATAAGAGTACTTTGTGCTGGAATGTCAGTTGCAATGAGCTCACTGGCTGAATTTGCTATTGGTTCCGCAGACGGATACGCCGAAATTGTTAATAAATGGGAGAACACCAAGTGTTCACAAAGTCATTAGGGAGAGGACATAGCTTCTGATATTTTGTTAGGTAGTTTTGTTGCAGGAAGTGTCGATGAAATTACAAATGTATAACTATTTATGATAAGGCTGAGTAGATTTATAAAATGTCTCTAGTTTCTTATTGCTTTGCTACCATTTGGCTATTGGGATGATCAGGATAAGGAATCACCATGTATTCCAGGATTTCGATACTTTGACAAAACCGAAACGGGCGTATACTGAAGTTACCCTCGAGTCCTGAAATCATGAGCTTCAACCCGACATAGCCAATATTACAAGTATTGCTGGAAGGTTGTTAATCATATTTTCTTCAAGAATCTGATATCTAAGGCAGGAAGATTACTTCCAATAAAAAGGCTTGTCTGAAATTACTTCGATTGACTGGGCTTACTTATGGAGAACAACCAACAGAAATATTGAAATTCATTTTCTCCATTCATCTCATACAGCATTTACGTTTGTACCATTTACTCCTACATAATTTGTTTATTCAAGGTACTACTGTATGTCCTTACCAAACACATCCCACTATTCAGTTCAATCTGAAAAAAATTAATCCTGTTTAGCATTCAAAGTAAGCTTTTCTAATCAAGATATACATTGTGCATGTTTAAGAGTTCAGTATCAAAATCCAAGAAGTGCTTCTTTCTCCTTCCCGAACCTCCAAAATTACAGTTAGTCTATGACACATATCACATACTTCAATTTTTATGGGCGTTTATTTTCCAAAATCTTAAATAAAAGTTACAAAAATGGCAGGTGGAGAAAAAAAAAAATTATCCTCATCATGCAGTCAGCTCTGATCAGCAGCAGTCATGGAAAGAATTTTGGTATTGAAACAAAAGTGGATAAATAAAGATTTGATTTCAGTCAAAACTGGCATCTTCATCGTTGTCAAGTTCAACTTCCAAAAAATCATGTCCACCCATGATAGAGAGGAAAAGTACAATGGCAAATAGCTGTGTTGCCAGAAAGTATTTAGCCCTTCTTCTGAAAGTTTTCTCCTCCTCCGTTTTTTCCCTCTTGGGTTTTGGCTTAGGTTTTGATCCTAATAAAGAAACAAAGAAAGTTACAATATTTTAAAACCGTAACTGAGGACAGAAGTTACCAACTAAACTTGCATTTAGCATTGGAACTTGAGATGGAATAATGCAGATGACAAAGAAACGATGTTGTTTGTATGCATGTGATTACTTAATAATCATGCTCACAATTAACTCTGTGAATACAACTCATGCAACGAGGAAAGTGCTCAATTCCCCACTCTATGACCTGGTCCTTCATATAAAAAGAACATATAGACACATAAATAAGACTATTAAGGAGGCTGAGCATCTTCCCTGCTCCACTGTGAAGTGACACCCAAACATATTAATTCCTATAATCCTACAAGCCAGCAAGGTATCTGATTCTTTCTTGTTAATGGAATTGTTTGTTTCTTATCAAAAGTCCCCAAAACAGAACCTTATTAGGCCTTTTGAAATTTCAGAAGGAATTTTTATTGTCTTTTATTCGGAAACAATAACTAAGCAGAAACATTTTAGTCTCAAGTGCAAGCTCTGATAGACACTTCAGCTGCATCTGCAGTCTGGGGCATAAAACTACAACAAAGTACACATGAGCTAGCCTGAACCTTTTAAAAAGAAGAAAGTTAAACTGATTGGTCCAAGGTTACATTTTAATATCAATAAACATATGTAATAACTGATTGGTAGCACAAATGATGCAACTCATCATCACTATGTCCATTCACATAACCCCAAAATACAAGGAAAAAAAAAATAGCTCCTAAAATCTAAAATACAAGGGCTTTTGGGAAAATCCAGGACAGATATGCATATAGATAGTTTCCACATGCCGTCAGCAGAGAATCAATTATTATTTACTCGATCAAACCATAAAACTTGGCCATTATTCCTAACTGAATTAGTTATGCCAAAAATTTCCAGCACAATAGCATCAAAATATCAAAACAAGAGCTGGTTAGGTTGTGAAATCAAACAAATATCTATCATAAAAATAAGAAATACATGTTGGTGGAACATCTTACTCCAATTTGAGGGACCTTTTCGTGGAGCTGATGATGACGGGTCTGATGGGGACTGTGGGATAAAAGATGATGAACCAGCTTCTATAAACTCCGTCTTAAGGTTTTCTGCATATCTTATGAGATTACCATGCTCTAAGAGTTTGCTCCTGAGCACCGATGTTTCCTAATAGTTTATAAAAACACAAAACAGGCATAAAATTAAAATAATTTCCAAAATAATAAAAGAAGATACTTGAGTATATGGTAAGGAGCCAGAATTGTTGAGCCTTAACAACAGATAAGAGCAGCTTAAAGTTGGCTTTAACAACAGTACATTGGTCCATGTCCATGTTAGCATTTAAAGACCACAATCTGCCCAAGTGCTAAATGTGGACTTTCTATACAAGACTGAAGAAGTGATAACTATCACCTAGAGGTACCAAAACCATGAACGCCACCTGATATTAAACTACTTAGTGTGCCTAACAAGTCCAATGAACCACGAGGCATATTAGGGACGTATTTTGCCCATTGCCAATTTACTTATGCACTGAACAACCAAGACTATAATATAAATGGATCTATGCCAATTCTGATTACAGGCTAGGTTCAGGCTGAGCCAGTCAACATCATATTTGTTCCTAGTAAAATAACTGTACAACAGGAAGAAGCAACCACTTATAAACCAAAAAAAAAAAGGAAAAAGAAAAACAAATCAGTACCCTCATCAGCAGTTCAACTAAGAATAATTTATCCAACTGACTCATCACAGGCACTCACCTCCCCCAATCCCTATCCATGGTCATCTATTGACAAATTAAGCAGGACAACAATATACACCATTATTTCCTGAGCAAGTAGAACTAACGTAATGCTACAAAGCTTACTTATCTGTGATAAAAGTTGCAATCATACTTGTCAGAACTAATATGGTTTCACATTAGTAGAGTTCACACCAGAATTAAGCATATCAACAAATTTTCTCAATCAACCATAGGAGAATCAGCTTCTGGGAAAAGGTCAACTAGACAGAACTTTAACTGCTACTGCAGCCAGAACAAGTAGTAGTTCGCGAGGTAACTTACTGGTAATACATGAAAATTGACAAGCAAATGTCCAAGCAAAATTGCATCTACACTTGATGGCCTGCAAGGAAGTAATTTGTAGGTACATCTCAGCAATTTAAAATCAATTGTTATGTCAAAACTGCAATCAGTCACAGAAGTTCCTATAACAATGCTCTTTACTTGTATCTGACATTTAACAAGACATCCAAAATTTACCTGTTTTCATACAGAAAGTTCTGCTCCCCTAACCTAGTTGACAAAGCTCTGTATGCAATGTTGGCTCTTCTGTAAATCTGTCCAGAAATTAAACATAAGTATCTAAAGAAACATAATAGAAGTATATTTTTAAAAATGAAGTGACTCATGGACAAAAAAGTACAACTTGAAAAAAGAGAAGAAGAAAAGGAAAAGAAGTTGACACGGTAGGAAGGTTCATGGAAAAAGCAAGACCTCTTCTTCCCTTTTCTCAGAATTCTCTTTAGTTATCCCAAGTCGCTGCTTTACTGTTCGTACTTGCTGTAAGAACAAAACCTTTCCTATTGGCCATGCAAGATCAGAATAATAAATCTTGCGAGCAGAACTTCCATCAGACCCCACCCAGAGTTCATACATGAGAGCTTCTCCAAGCCACGAGCTAATCATTGCATTTATTGATATCCACTCGGGGACTGAACAAAATTCATTGTCGAAATCCACAACGCCATCTTCCTTTAACCGTTCAATAACTCCACCATTCTCATTATTGTATGCCACATAAGTGCCAGATTCGACATAAGGAATTTGATCTGCCAAAGCAATCAAATACAACATTAACATGTTAGAAAGTATAAACCTTCGAAGGAAAAAGAAAAAAGTGAGAAGTTATGTGCATGACCGTAGCAAATGAACAAGCAATATGAGAGGTCAAAGGATAATAGAAAAGTGGTGGCCTTTAACAGGCATAATAATTGCTAAAATTAAAATCATATCAAGAGACAAGGGTATCTAAAAACGAATACGTTACACCGTGAAATTCAATACTATTTGAATATACAAATCTATCCCGCAAAAATATATGGAGCATCAAAGAAGAATACGCATATATCAACATTTAAAAGTATCAAATAATAAAATAACCATATTTGCCCAAAAAATTGCCCAGATATCAAATTTACAAAACAAACTTGAAAAACCAATGAAAATGAGCAAAACCCAACACAGAAAGCTGAAATGGGTACAATCAGAAGCTTAAAACAGAGCAAATCCACTTGGAATCAATAAGAAAAGCTTCAAATAAAATAAGCATACATATTAAAAAAATTAAAAACAGAATAGTACCAGAATCAGGGTATTTAGAATTAAAGGCCAAGTGAAAGGGAAGTCGAGCGAATTTCAGATAAATGTAAACAGGCAAGCAAATTGGACATGCAGTTGGCAGACCGAAATAAGGCTTTCTCGTCACCAGAGTAAATTCGTCTCTTTCTTGTTGAACTTGTTCCATGGCACACCTCCTCGATACCTTCTATTTACTACACGGACTGAGAATGATTTTAATGGGTTAAGTCAGCCAGCATTCAAATAGTTTCAGTAGGGTTTTGCAGCAAGTAGAATGAACAGAGGAGGGTTTGGTGTTAATTGAAAATGGAAAGAATTGTATTCGGGTCATATGACAATCAATGGGCCGACATCTGGCCCAATGACAAATTACCTTTAAAAGCAAATTAAGTTTAATTTAAATATCATTCCTATAATAATTGTATTAAAAATTAAATACTTTAATAAAATACAATTAATAAATATTTAAATAAATTATTATTGTATCACTAATTTAATATATTTTTATATATTTTAATAATATTTATGATATATTAAATATATACATTAATTAATTTATTTTGAATATAACTAAATATTTTATAAAATATAATAAACATAATTAAATTATTTAAAA
>CP135538.1:1162595-1227923 GCA_032402905.1 Khaya senegalensis | reverse complement strand
CACTAGAAAACACAACTGAAACTTAGCCAAATCTGGTCTGGACGTAGCGCTTTTTTATTTCCAAATATTAATACATTCCTACATATCCGCTCTTTTCAAACTCCCCTGTCAAGCCAAGCATGTCATTTTTAGAATCGAAGTTTCTCTGAAAGTGTCTAGGGTTTGCATCACTGAATCTATCATCTTCAGTTACTGGGTATGAGAACCTTTTCTGTTTGCTTTTTCTCTGTCTTTGTTGTTAAAAAGTTTGTTTGGGGGTTTCAAAAAGTCGAGCTTTGTTTTTTTGTCTTTCACTGTAAGAAGCAAAGCATGGGTTCTTTCTTTTGTCTTTGTTTGCTTTTCTGCCTGCTTACTTGAATTGGGTGCTCAAACTGTTTTCCTTATATGGGTTGTTCATGTATTAATGTGAAAGCGTATGTTTAAGCTTGCTGACGCCTGTTGTTCTGCCATGATGGTTCTCTGTTGATTGACGAGGGAAATAATTTTTTTTCTTTTTCTTATTACAATTCCCTAGGTTGAGCTCAATTTTTTTTTTCCTTTTATGGGTCTGAAATGTTGAATTTTTGTTTTACATTCTTTGACCTTTTGTTTAGATGCTTATAACGCTTGATATTGTGTTGATTGGACATTCACATGCACCTGCCTTTTTTGAGTATTTGTCGATTATGTATTTCGGAATGCGTGATCGTTCTGATTTTCAATTTGAATATTCGGTTTATGAAGTGAAAGTGCTAAGGAATATATCGGTAGACAATATTTATAGTTTTTTTTTTCTTACATCTTGAAAAATACTATTTTGTGTAATTTTATTGTTTATTGATTTGTTTTTGAATTTTTTTATTTGATTGTGTGAAAATAAATGGTGGTTTGCAGCGGACTATGTGAATCTCTGTTGAGTTACCATTGAAAAAGAGGGCATAAGACCTTTTGGGTTATGGCTACCGAGAGTCCGATTAGAATTTCGGAAACAAGTGGGAAATGGCCTGCTCCGAAAACATCAGCCAACATGGCAGCAGAAGAATTTGGATTGGTCAGAAAGGGTCATCATCATTTTCATGGCAGCGGGAGAAGTGCTGTGCCTGATAGAAGTGGAAGTGCACCCCCAAACATGGAGGGTTCATTTTTGGCTATAAATAACCTTATATCCCAGCAGAGCTCTAGTTTGAGTGCGAGCTTGGCTAATTTCAGTGGTGCTTTCCAGAACCCCGAGTCCGAGGAACACTCACCAGCTGATCCAGTATATTTAACACATTCCCGTTCCAATGCCAACTTGAATCCACGACTTCCTCTACACCTTGTTGATCACCTCAATGGATTTGGTAATAATTGGGGACTAGTTTCTTCAGATGACAGTGGTAGTTGTTCCTTGCCTTCATCTCAAGTCACCCTTTCTACGCATAAGGAAGAGTCCGAGGATGATCACTCTCCCAAACATTTTTCTGATGAGATGGTGGACAGGAGAAATGAGTTCTGGTGCGGGAAGGATGCAGTTAAATTGGGAGGCCAAAACAGAAATTTGACTGATATAAGACAGGTAAAAGTCTCTGCGTCATTTTTCCAATTAATATCATCAGTTATTCTCTTTATGTTCTGTTTTACCTTAGCCTCTTCTTCATCTTTATTTCGTTGTTCAGACGTTAAATTTCAAACTCCTCATCCCCTCTCTTTCAGTATTGTTGGCAAATATACTCTGCATGTACCATACTGTGAATTTCAGATGGGCTTTATCTTTGGTGATTAGAATTCTGGATTTCATAGTTTTCAAAATTTTTTCTGTCTTTATTTTTTTCAATTGCACGATTGAACGCATGATTCTTTTTCACATTTACAGGAAGACTCTCCTCACTCTTCTTCGTCTGTATATAATCAGTCTCATTCCTTGGGCTATAGAGTGATAGAGGATGCATTTGATCATGATTCTGATTCCAGTTCGTTGCGGGATCCCCCTGCTAGCTTATCAAATGCAGTTACAACTCATGTTGGTGCAAATAATATATCGGTATCATCAAAAGTGGATCTGTCAGCTGTCCATACTTCAAGCTTGTCATCTCGTGATTGTACAGGAGGTATACCTTCCACGCCACCTACTGAGGAAGGAACTTCAAGCAATAAAGATATTTGGACAAAAGATGAAGTCTTAGTTCATGACATTAGTAGTTCGGATATTAATGTTATTATATCTAATATGAAGGATCTTAATATGAGCCTACCAAATTTAGGAAATGAGAAACATCAAGATCAACTCCAGGTTCATCGACAACTAAGCAGTTCATCTCAAGTTCAAGGTGCCCAGTTACAGATAAGTTCTCAAGGACTAATTGGCATGGATCAGTTTCAGCATCACCCTTCTAAGCTCTCAACAGGGGTGCTGCCTGTACTCCAATCATCTGGGTTCACACCTCCACTCTATGCAAGTGCAGCTGCCTACATGGCTTCACCAAATCCATTTTACTCTAATGTTCAAGCCCTAGGCATCTATCCTCCTCAATATGGTGTAGGAGGATATGCGATGAATTCCTCTATTGGTCCTGCTTTTGTTGCTGGATATCCTACCCATGGTGGTATTCCTTCGGTTCTTGATGGTGCTACTGGTCCAAGCTTTCATACTCAAACATCTGGGGTTTCGACTGGAGGAAGCATGGTTCATGGTATGGATACGCAACATCTTAACAAGTTTTATGGACAGGTTGGTTTGTCACTACAACCTTCTTTTGCAAATCCCCTTCATGTGCAATACTATCAACAACCTTTTGGAGAGGCATATGGTATTGCTGGTCAATTTGATGCATTGGGATCTATAGGTGTTTTGGGGAGCCAAAATAGCGCTCATGACTTGCAAAAGGGATCTGACGTAGCTGCTTCTGATGATCAGAATTTCCAACATCAGAGGAGTGGAGAATTGGACAATCCTAACTTCGCTAAAGGGAGCATGAGTCATTATTATTTTGGAAACACACAACACTTGGGTATTTATATGCAATACCCGCCTTCACCGGTTGGTAGCCCAGTTTTGCCTGGGTCCCCAGTAGTGGGGACAGGCCTTTCTAGAGGGAGAAATGAAATGCGATTTCTACCTGGTCCTAATAGATATTCTGGTTGGCAAGGTCAAAGAGGGTATGAGAGTTATAATGATCCCAATATATATAATTATCTTGAAGAGTTGAAATCTGGCAAAGGTCGAAGATTTGAGCTGTCTAATATTGCAGGACATATTGTTGAATTTAGGCAAGTTTCACTGCCTTTTAGTTTCATTTTCCATGCATTTTTCCCATTGGAAGGTTAATAACCAAGCATTTCCAATTCTAGTGCTGATCAACATGGGAGTCGCTTTATTCAGCAGAAGTTGGAGAATTGTAGTGCTGATGAGAAGGCATCTGTGTTTAAAGAAGTTCTTCCACATGCCTCCAAATTGATGACTGATGTCTTTGGTAATTATGTCATTCAAAAGGTGTGCATTCAAAATATTTCCCCTATTTGTAATTATGTTGCATTCTGCCCGAGTTGGTTTTGTTAATTTCCTTTTTTTTGCCCCCTGTGTACTTTCAGTTCTTTGAATATGGAAGCCCTGACCAGCGGAATGAACTGGCAAATCAGCTTGTAGGACAGATTTTGCCTTTAAGTCTGCAGATGTATGGCTGTCGTGTCATCCAGAAGGTGTGTGTGATTCTTATGGTATAAGTTGGTACAAGTTTTTCTATACTGTTGAAATTTTGTTGTCTGTTTTAATTGCTTGCATTCTCTCAGCAGTAGTCAGCTTTTCTTGTGGTAAGAATCTGAACAAATATTCTATATGTATGTGTGTACATGCACGCACGCATGCACTTACTTTGGATAATGTTGCATCTACTTGTAACACACACACACACACACACACACACTCATTTTGGGTAGTGTTCCATCTACTTGTAACACAAAATGCCACCATTTACTAGAAAAGGAACAGATTTTTTCACTGAAAAATCAGTCTAGAATGTTGACCTAAGAGCTTGCTAGTTACAAAAGTAATAGTTATGACTGGGTGCATTGTAGTTTGTCACTAATAAAATTTGTGGATCATCTGCTGTATTTTAGGGTTTCAAGCTTTATATTGAACTTGAAATTTTTAAGATGCAGCAGCTTTTATTGGGATCCTTATGTTAACGTTCTTGACTTCTAACAGCTCCTTTTCTGGCACGTGAAGTATCACAGCTAACAGAAAGCTTCTCAAAATGTTGTAGTCTGAGGATTGAAGCTTCTATGATAGATCTTTGATTCTATTCGAGGCTCATTGTGCTGATTTGGGCCATTCAAAGTTAGCTACTTTTAAATAATTAGTATCAGGAAGCATGATAGACCCAAAATTTCATATAATCTTCTGTAAAAGAAAGCTTATCTATGGAAGCTATGAACTTCCCCCATTAATTTTGGTGCTGGCCACCTTCTGTAGACCGTACTTTATGATGATCTGGTCGCAATCCAGTAGCTGACCCAGCAAAGCTGAGAAACACAATCTTTTAGCATTTGAAAGAATGTTTTTTCAAGTTTACATAGTATTTATCCTTGAACCTTTGTGCTGATTAATCAAATGCATATCTATTAAAGTTATCCTGCATCAAATATATCATGAAATAGACAAGTGCAGAGGAGCCCAATGAAGGTTTTTGGACCTCCATCACAAGCTTCATGAAAGTACTTAAATCATTGAGTTAAAATGGCATCACTAACTGTGCATTATCTGAAGTCTTCAATTCATTAGAGTCAAAATAGCACAGAAGTTCTCATATCTGAATTTTATGAAAAAATGATAAGAAAAGCTGCTTACAGAGATGAGTAACTCTGGAATCTCTGCCCCTCATTGTGCATGGCTATATATCCCAACCATCCAAGGTTGTTGGATGTCTCATGCTAGTCACATGGCACTTTTAAGACACTAAAGGTGTACCAATAGATAAGACATAGGGTTTTTTTTCGTAAAAGATAAAGACTAGGTTATACAAGGTAGTTGACTGGTGGCTGGGCTTTGCTTTAAGCATAGATGCTCCTCTATTAAAGATATTCCAAATTTCCCTCATGGGGGTGTTTTTAAAGAATTCCAAAACATTTACATTAACTCATATTAACATCTTTACTACATTGGAACATTTTACATCCCCCTCTCCCTTAGTGAAAAGATATTTATTTGACACTTACTTTGATATTATTCTGTGTAGGCACTTGAGGTTATTGAGCTTGAACATAAAGCACAGCTGGTCCGTGAACTGGATGGTCATGTTTTGAGATGCGTGCGTGATCAAAATGGAAATCATGTTATACAAAAATGCATCGAGTGTGTTCCAACAGAGAAAATTGGATTTATAATTTCTGCTTTTTGTGGCCAAGTTGAAACACTTTCGATGCATCCTTATGGTTGCCGTGTTATACAGGTTAATAACATCTTTATTGGATTGTCAGGAGTAAGTCTTCCCTTTCCATCTGTGTTGGTTGTTTTTGAGAACGCTGAAGCTTTTTTATGTTTGGCTTCATGTAGAGAGTTTTAGAACATTGTACAGATAAGCATCAATTCCAGTTTATAGTGGATGAGATCTTGGATTCTGTTTGTACTCTTGCTCAGGACCAGTATGGCAATTATGTTACCCAGGTTGGTTTTTTTTTTTTTTGGCTTAATTCGCTTGCAATCATTCTCTTATTGAAGTTTATTTTTCAATCTCTAGCTGTGCTCTGGAATTTCTTCTATGTGTGAACTTCATTTCATTGTTTGATGCTAATTAGTGGCTTCCTGTTTACTTTTTACAGCATGTACTGCACAGGGGAAAACCTCTTGAAAGAAGCAAAATTGTTAGGAAGTTGTCAGGACATATTGTACAACTGAGCCAGCATAAATTTGCATCAAATGTAATTGAGAAATGCTTGGAGTATGGTGGTACTGCTGAGCGAGAATTAATTATCGAGGAAATTCTTGGGCATAATGAGGGAAATGATAATTTACTGGTAAGTTGCATTTTATGCATTGCTTGCATTTTGTAGTAATTATACTTAAAATATTGACCTGCCCAAAGGAATGGGGTACACATTAGTTTATTTTTCTGTAATTTGTTAAGAGTAACTGGTGTTTGCAATATTGTTTAACTTTCTTTGCAATTCACTGTCAATGTATGTTATTCAGAGGTATATATTAATTTGTTCTGGTAAGACTTTTATGCTTTTACTGGCCTTTCTCTGAAAGACATTTTTAAAAATGAATCTAGGTATGTCTCCTGGTATTTCGTAAAAGGGGCAGTGAGCTGATTACTTTACGACCACCAGAAAATTTGAGATTGACAGGGAAATGAAAAACTTATTCCTTTTAGAAGACAAACTGATATTATCTTCTTGAGTCAATTAGTATTTATATGCTGTTCTATAGTCCTCAGAAAACTGTAGCAAGTTATCATTTGACCAAAAAGTTTGACCTGCCTAGGAATTTTTTTTTTAATCTTGTTTTGAGGTTTTCGCTTATGTTGAATTAGAAAGAGACTACTTATCTGACACTGTTGCTTCCCTTTCCAACATTCATTTTATTATTTGTTTTAGCATGCTTTTTGTGGAGTACCAAATATGAAATTTATACAAATCAATGTGCTCTTGCATCTGAAATAAAATGATTATTCGATTTTGAAACTTGTGAGTTGTAGTTAATTTTGTCATCTACTTTTTTATGCCCCAGACGATGATGAAGGACCAGTTTGCAAATTATGTTGTTCAGAAGATTTTTGAAATATGCACTGATAGTCAGCAGGCCATGTTGCTTAGTCGCATCAGAGTACATGCTCATGCTTTAAAGAAATACACTTACGGGAAACACATTGTTGCTCGATTTGAGACGCTATTCGGGGAAGGTGTGTGCTCTTATGTATCAGTTTACCTTATTTTTACCTTAAGTTAACTTATTCATCATTGAGATTTTCAAATTAGGCATTAGAAAATGCCTGTCATGCCATAAAATACCTATCTGCTACTAAGAATAATTATCTTTGGCAAAGAGTGGTATCTGCTTAAAGATGGCCACTTGTGGTGTACTGGTGTGGGATGAGAGCATGTGTGTTCCTCTTGA
Organism: Khaya senegalensis; assembly: GCA_032402905.1. Lineage (NCBI taxonomy): Eukaryota > Viridiplantae > Streptophyta > Magnoliopsida > Sapindales > Meliaceae > Khaya > Khaya senegalensis. Next base: position 1,220,854 of record CP135538.1, on the reverse strand, counting down.
TGAGTAAATTAGTCAACAAGATTTTCCCTCAAGCCTCTGATCAAGTTAAAGTTACCATTTTTTCAATCCAGACACAGTAATGGACCATTGGATAACCGGGTAACTTGCGGCAATGGGAACTAGACAAATAAGTTGGGTTAGTTTTGTTCATACCCTTCTAGTTTTTATTACCACTAACTAGACCCCCTGGTTTCAACAATAGTCGTCTTCTACCTTCCTTAATGTCAGTTTCCCTGGGAAAAGCACCTCTATGTTTTCTCTAGGGCAAATTGTCTTCCAATGCGTGATTTCAAACATCATTCAACTGGCTGAATACACTTTCATTTTGGATCAACAAACTGCAAATCTGATGTGTGAGAGGTGGATGACTACTTTTTAAACCAGGGAGATCTAGTTGATCATAACAAATATAGAGAGAATAAAAAAAATGACTGATTAATGTTGTTTACTTGTTAAAAAACTACTCTATTGTTGGGGTTATATATATGAAGCTGGGTAGGAGTTTTCTTGAATCCTTATTAACATTATAAGAAGTTCCATTACATTTACCCATTAATCATTTTTGCTTTCACGTGAATACAGAAAATGAGACATTGGTATCATGATGTAAAACCTGACAGGAACCGTCCAGGACCTTCATGCTAGTGTTGCTGTGGTGTGAAAGCAGCTGAGCAAAAACCTAATATAGGACGGCACAAATGTTTATATGCCATGCAATTTAAAGCAAGCTTTTCCATATCTTCAGCTTGTGCAATTTGGTACCTTCTGCTGTAGGAGGCTTTAATCTTTAGGAGGTGGGTTGGTGGTGTTAAATCCGTAAATACGTATATTTTCAAGCAATGTTTTTATGTTCCGAAGTACAACAATTCAGTTCCAAAAAAGTATAGAAAAATAATTAGCTGTAGGATGATTGTTTAATCGCAACATATCTGAGCAGATTACGTGAAAGGAAAAACCTTCCTGATGGGGTAAAGTTGTTTACTGGAATTGCTTTTATTTGTGCTTATGGAAATGGAAATTTATAGAATGCATCTTATTTGGGAAATGATAGTTACAGTAGAATGGTAAGATGAAGCCTTTTGCGCACATGATCAAGCCAGTCCATCAAAGATACATGTGATATATGTTTTGTGCTGGGCGGTTTAGATGCAGCAGATTTTAAGTTGAAGCTGCCATGGGAGGTATTCCGAACTTTTTGTTCTTAGAGAGGACAATGAACCTTTGTTAATTGGAGTGTGATTTGGTTTCTCAAGAGCCCAAGTGATTATTTACAATTTGTGGCCCTCTTATTAGATCTAAACCTGCCTAACATAACAAAGTTATACGATGCTCTCAATTTAAACAAATTAATGGTATAAATCCGCTAGCAAAACAACCATTTTGAATTTTAGGAGGGTTAGGCAAATAGATTTTGGGCATCATAGATTAGGCACACCAAAAAGCAATTTCATCAAAGGATTCAACTTAAAATTGAAGAATTTCAACGGCAGGTTAGCAATAAGCTAGTTTTGGTTGAAGGAGAAACCAATAGTCAATCTGGTATTCTGCTGTGCCCGTCTACATCGTGTCTCCAAGAAGTTATCCACATCTAGGTTACTACTTTCTCAGGCACCAGAAAGTTAAAACAGTTCTCTAGATCAATTGCATAACTCTGGATTCAAAAAGTTGCAAAGAAAATGATACTCCCCCACTCGAGTTTTACATATGATTCAAATTCTTAATTATCTAATCAAAATACAGAATTGAAATGATTTTGGCAAAGCCTCTTCCAAAATTTCTGCAAATGCTTGGGAAGCAAATGCACCGAGTATTTGACAAAATATGTTGTCTACAACATGAAGTTGTACATAAATAAGCATGTGCTACCATCAATTTCCACACAGATGATAGACTAATGTTTGCATGCTGGTCTTCCAACTGAAAGGCAAAAACTAATCAGGGCTTGAAACCACAGTCACAGAACGCTTCCACCTCCCACAAAACCAACACTGGTTGAAATGTGCAAGGGGAAGAGCAAACTTCCCTGCTTAGATATAATGTACAGAAGATCAAAAGCGAGCCTTTCGTTTTCGAGCTGTGTACTTTGAGTCTGGAGGCACAGCATTTCCTTTTCTTCTCATTTGTTCCTTCTTCTTCAGCACCCATTCTCTACCCTTCCCTTTCTTTGTTATTTTCTGCTTTTTCCTGGGTCTGTGCCGATCCGAAATGCAAACCTGCATGACCAAAATTGAACATAGTTTAGAAAGTGCAATCATAATAAGAATTTAATTCCAATTTTGAGGGGAAATTATAAAAGTATTCTATAATTTTATTTACATAGACCCAATAAAAGCACCAAAGAGAAACACACACACACACACTTAAGAGGTGTTCGAAATGACAACTTACCATTTGATTTTCTTCATCTCCACTACTCTCATCATCAGAGCAACTTTCCATATCATCAGCTTTTCCCTTAGGAAGCTCTGAACTTATGGATGGTGGACCGCATGTGAGGACTATAAATTCTTTTCTCCTCTTGGAACTGCAAGGACACGACTACTGCTAATTTAGTGAACCATTGAAATGAACAGGAAGGAAATGACCAACATATAAATATGTTTAATAAGAACTTTCCAATTGATTTTAATAGCAAAGAAGTTTCCCCACGGATACTAGCTCTCAACAAACACTGTTGAGAACAGAATTTTTCTCTATACATCAGAACAATAGGTTCACAGGAATATAAAAGGGGACAGAAAAGTTATCAAGGGGTGAGAAGCTCTCACCAGACCTCTAGCATACCTATGTGGGTAGTCAATAACCACACCACCAGCAAAACCAGCTCGCATTGCAGCACCCAATATCAGCTCGCGCTGGGCTACACTTTCAGGATATACCTGAAATACTGCTCTGGCTCCTCTTGCCAGGCATCTATACAATGTTCCAAAGAAGGCCCTAAAAAAGAGAGATTTGTGCAAAATATATTAACACTGCAACTAAAGAAACAATCTAAAAGCAAAGAATATTTCATTCGAGTCATCCTTCATGATTTTATCACAAAAAAGAACAGAGCAAAAAAAGAACATTTTGACATAATGTAATCTTTACTTGCTACCCAGGAATGTTAAAAAATGAATAAGAAAAAAGAAAGATTAGAGATCCTGAACGTACTTCAATCTCAATTGTGGCTCATGCGAAGACTTGTCAGCATTGCATAACCACTGTTTGGCCAACAAAGATCAATATGGAAAATTTATCAAGACATATGCAGTAAAGAGTTAGCAAGAAAACTTTAAAAGGTTCTGGAAAAAGATCTTTAAGATGAGATATAATTGAGATGAGCTTAGGGATGAAATTAGCTCCAATCACAGCAACATCCTTCATAATCAATTTACAGTTATGAATTTCAGCCTGTCCAAAAATGTAAATAGATAATGATGTGCAGTGCACTGATGTCCAGTTCTACAGCATAATATAGTTGAACCATAAAATTTATTTCTATACACAACCTAGAATTTGAAAATGAAAAATAAATGTAAAAAGGTACAAAAATACCCACTACCATATTGATTTTTGATAGGCTTAAAACTGTCATCCGCATTCTAAGAATGTATCCTCTCCCAAAACTATCCTATATGAACAATTGAATGACCAATACATGCTATCATAACAAAAATAATTATCTCCATTAGATGGCCTCTTTTGCCAGATCAATGACTACCTCATGTGACATGAAATACAGCATCAATACCTCTCTACCACATGGACCCCTCATTTTGATAAATCCTCCACAGTATCAATGATCAAATGATCAGTTAGAGGTCACAATATCATCAAAAGAAAAAGAATGGAACTATTTGATGACCTCTAAATCAGCTTCTCTCCATCTCTCTCAGCCACTAAATTTCCAAGTTCTTTCATACTCACTGCCCACGTGAACAAAAAACTCCAGCAATATTTACTGAACATTTTGGCAAGTATTATGGTTAAAGCTAAAATGATAATCAGTAACACAATCCTGTTACAAAATCATATGAGACAGAGATCTGATAAACAGGAGACCAATCTGGGGTAAAGCAAAGCTAATCAGGTCAATTTTGAATCTTGTATAGCTAAACAGATCCTTTCATCAAAGAATGCTAGGGAACATTACATAAGTGCAATGAGAGGTTCCTGTTCAATTTAAACAACTGTCAGAGTTTTCACTTTTGGTTTTTGAGAAAAATAAATCACTCAAAATGTAAAAAGATATTATTACTGAAAAAAGGAAATACAAAATATAATATGATGCAATGTACAAAAAAGTTTTTGTATGCTGATTGTTTCAAGTCCATCCAGTCTGGTTCACTACTGCTTTCAAGAATCTGATAGCAGTAATAGTCTAAGTATGTTCAAATTATCAGGTTATTAATTGAGTACTATCAAATCCCAAACCAGATTCAGTTTGGTTTATTTGCACAGCCCTACACACACATTAAGCAACACATGTATTTGCCCAGAGAACATAGGCAGAAACCAGACCTGAACAGCCGAGATACTGATAGCCCCGTCAAGAACTCCAGGGCGAAATCCCAAACCCTGCAACATAATAAAAACAGATTATAAGCATCCTGTTAAGTCCAAATTTAAGTTAATGCTAAATGAAATTGTAACTTGGTGGATACCTGACCCATGTCTCCAAGTAACAGATCACCCTCAACCTCTCGCTCCACTGCAATATCTATTCTTGACAAAAGATTACATTATAATAACTATGAAAGAAAGAGAATTAAATGAACTGGTAAAAAGAACATAATCCTCGAGCACATTCAATAGTTCACATACTAAGCATTGACTGTGAAATGTCTAGACCAATCCATTGGTGCCCGATCTCAGATAAAGTCTCCCCGCTAAGACCTGATCCACAACCTACAAAATGCCAAAAACAATAAAACATGACATCTGAATGCTTGCTTAATCTTTAACCATACAGAAGCTAACTATAAAGTGACTTTAAGACAAGGATCCAAATCATAGTTTAATTAGATATTTACAAATAACCCAACAACAACATTAAGTTAATGCAATGAAATAAATTATCTCAATCACTTGAGGTACATAAAAAGAATGTTTTTCTTTCCTCTCTTTTCTTTCTTACCAATATCAAGGAGTAATCTGGGGATTCCATCATCAGGCAACGCAAGAAGCTCTAATGCTCTCTGCGAAAGCTTTGCCTATCAAAACAAACACAATTCAATTCTCTCATTATTCTTCCATCTGAAAATAAAGAAAGGAGCAAACATGATTGATAATGAACGATCAACAAACCTGAATTTCAATGATACGAGAAGAAGAAGTGTATTTGCGAGCCTCAGTATCATCATAAAATATCTCAGGCGGCGCTTTAAACTCCGGCCGGCTCGCCATTGCTGCCAATATTAAACTCAACTCAAAATCCAATTCACGATATCATTAAATCCTTCATAGAAGCAGGCAATAAACCCATAAACAAAATCCCGTTTTAAAAATTGTCGCCAAAACCCTTTAACCTTGCAATAATTCTGAATAAAAAAAAAAATCTAGAATACTACTTTGTGTACTAAACTCTCATTAACAATAAAGGCAACGGCTTTGCTTTGCCCATGTGACGAAGTTTCTCAATTTGAATGAAAATTCGAAAGAGACGAACCCGAAAAGAATAGGTGAAATCAAACACACGGAGACGGCGTTATGAGCTCTGAAATTTGGGGGTTTTTGAAGCTTTCAATTTGTAGTTTATGGTTGAAGGAGAAGCTGCTGGAACTGAAATACAAAACCTCTGCTATGTTGCCTGCTGTAGCCGAAACCTAAAAATATGATGACATGTTTTGCTTTTTCAGGTTTCAGGTTCGGGTTACGGGTACCCGACTGGGCTGGCCCAAAATATAATCAATTAAATTAAAAATAAAAAGAATCATTTTAATTATTTTTTTCTTTTGAGAATTTGTTGATGGGAATTGATGAATTTTTTCAATCAGTAAATTAATACTCATTATTCGTTATTATTATTATTTTATTGAAATAGATTTTGAGGATTAAGTGAATTAACATACACCATTTCCGTAATCATAAAATTTTATCATTATAAATAATTAATAATTAAACTAAAACAATTAATTATTTAAAGCAAGAGAAAAGATTAATTTTGATTTAAAATTTAAATTGATTTAAAATTAATTTTAAATTAATAATAAAAAATAAATATAACTAATTTATACTAAGCATCAATTTGAATAAGTTTGTTTTGTCTGTTTAGTGACAAATCTAAAATTTTAATTTAATGACAGTTTAATTATAACGTTAAATTACATTTAATTTTAAGCTTTATAAATCATAATTATACGGTATAATTCTTACGGCAAATTATATTTATCACAATACAACGCATTTATTATTATGACAATAACATACAATGATTTGTCTATTATTTAACACATGTTATCAAATAAATTAATAAAAATAATAACACGAGTGCTATAATAGATGAAATAATAAAAATGTTTGCAAAAATAAGTTAATCAAACATAATAAAATCTCTTCTCTTTTTTAAAAATAATTTTAATTAGAGTGTAAAAAATTATGACAAATTAGTTAACACTAATTTTAAATTTACTTTATAGGTTAACATGATTATTTTATAAACTATTTTTTATGTTTAAATTTTATTTTTAAAATTTTTAAAAGTACATTGGTTCATTTTAGGTTTTATAGTTTGAACCAAATCTAAATAAAGAATCTGAACCAACAATTATAAAACTAAAATCAAATTAATACATTTTTAAACCAATTCAAATCAATTCATACCATCGGTTTAGATTGATTCAATTACCCACCCTTAATTCAAAGTAACTAGTCAGAGGCAGAGAAATGTAAAGGTTTAATTTATAAATTCAAAAGCAAGAATAATAACACATGAGCTGGATGAGTTGCAGAACAGAGCCAGCACAGTTTTGCTAACAGAAGCTTTTATTATTTTTCATTTTTGCAAATGAATAAAACAAGATTTAAATTCAATGAACAAAACTGGGTAAGATGGGATTGTGCATTCATATTTACAACTCTAAATTTTCAATCCTGAGTGGATGGAGACTACTCCACCTACAAGATTTTCGTACTCAACCTTCTGAAACCCTGCATCAGCAATCATTGAAGCAAATTTCTCCTGCATTTAACAAGTTACAATAAATTAAAATGTTATTGCAAAACAGAAAAAATTAATATCATAATCTATCTGACAACTCGTATTCACCTCTGTTAGAGTTTGCTATTATATAAAAACATTGATCAATATCTATGTTTTAGTCCAATTACATTCTAGTAATACAAGAAACTTGATTTTTTTCTGACTGGAAATGTGAAGGATTAATAAGTCGTCAGCTTACCTGAGGGGGAAAACGCCGGATACTCTCAACTAAGTACTGATAAGAGTCCCGGTCACCAGCTATCAGTTCTCCCATGGCAGGAATGACTGAAAATGAGTAATAATCGTACCTGCATGAGGGGTTAAAAGAAACCAAGGTAAACTACAAGTTACAATAGTATAACAAGAAAGGAAAAATAGAAAAGCAAGCTACGTTGCATTATGAGAATCTTCCATCCAAACTCCATCAACTAAATCTTCGGTAACACCGGCATTTGCTCTACAGATGAAATAGGTAGTTTTTAATCTGCACTATGCATATAATCCTGTACAGATAAACGATCACTTCTTGTTATTGCTCCCTGGAAGAATTAAATCCAGTGCATCATATTCTCTGTAGTCCATGTATGCAAGTCTCTCATGGAACCCAAAGTAAGTTCTTGACAAGTCCCATGTACAATATAATTTCAACACTACAGACGGCACAAAGTGCTACTTAGAATACATCCCTCCCTATTGTCACCAGATTTCAAGGACAAACAGAATGAAAGGCATTACGTATAGATTAAGAGATAGGAATAGCTTATTAAAGAAATGAAGGAAAGGATAATGTTGTCATGCTATTTCTTTATTTATTTGGTAGGCACTTTGATATTACCTAAAGAACAGATAGCAGTTCAACAATTACAAGCCAGCTAGGTCAACTTCTTGCTTTCATAATGGAGATATCCATTATACCTAAGTAACATATGTGTACCTTTTTCTGCAGCATCCTATTTTACAGAATGGAATATATAATTCTACTTGGTTATGCAATCCTGGTTACCTTTGTTTACATTAAAGCACCCACTGCCATGTCCCAGTTTTTCATCAGTTGAGCCGAAGCCCAAGCCCCATCTTGGGTCGTCAATTTATGAATGGTAAAAGTAATATAAGGAAAAGAAGGAACTTTCAAGGTTGTCACTTAACGTTAGCACCATAAAGGTATGGGGGAATCTCCTCACATAGTATTGATTTGATGAGATGGTAAAAGAAGACCACGCAACTGGATCCAGAAAAACTAAGATTTATACAGTATTGCTGGAAATACTCCAAGTGAGGAAGTAATACAATTATGTCAAGCATGCAATTTGTACTAGAAAAAAATAACACAGCTATTTGGCTTATCAAGTATGGCATTGTTGTAGCAGCAAGAGCAAAAATACTCACAACTCCTTGAATACAGGAATCTCCACATGGCTCAGCTCAAGGCAAAGGAATCTTCCACCGCGTTTCAGAACCCTGATGAACAGTAAACGTAGAAGCAAGCATGATAAATATATACACCAAAACATAAAGAAGAATAACATTCGCAATGAATATGACTAAAAAGATTCAAACATAAGATATTTTAAGCATAAATTAACAAAGGTAAACCCCAAAAGTAGCACTCATGCTAGTGAGGAGAGGAGGTGGACATCAAAAGTTACAGGTGTAATGGAACTACGGCATTATTGTTATTAACTTCTATCAAAAGTCTATAAACAAATGGAACCACAATAACAAAATTACGAATAATGACAACTGTAATTTTGCATATAATAAAGCTAGAAAACATGAAATCAGATACACCAGAAATGTTGGATTTTTTTTGGATACAAGGCCTGTTTTGACCATGAGATATGAGATTACACCTTTGAAATTGCACAGGTCAAATGCATGAAAATTGGGCTTTGTATAATTGAATAACGAGCTAAGGGCAACAGAATTGCCATACTGGATATCCTTTCATTCCCAAAGGAATGTGGTTGGATTTCACAAAATAATTGATTCAAAAGATGGTCACGATGAATGCTACATCATTTTCAGCAGTCTGTCTCACCAACATCACATAAATTCCTGTCCCTCAAATCTATTAAATGTTTAAGGCTATTGAGTAAATCAACTATGCCAAGAAGTTGTGAGCATACCTGTAAGCTTCAGCCAGAGCCATCTCTATATGTGTAACATTTCTGATCCCAAATGCAATTGTGTAACCATCCATTGTACCATCTTGAAAGCATAAGGCTTCTGCATCTCCTTCCACCCATACAAGGGATTTGTTCTTTCCGAGACCTAAAAGGTGTCATGATAGAACCTTCATTTCCAAATAAATATTGATGTTTCTTATTCAATGTTCAAATTTATTCTTGAATTTCACTCCTATGGAAAAAGATTTAGAGTTGGGAAGAATCCCTCTATTTTACCTCTCTCTAAGGCCCGCTTTTTACCAACGTTTAACATGTTTGGGTTGATGTCACAAACATATATTCGAGTTTCCTCCAGTAAATCATCTTCAAGAACATCTTGCAGTGCCCTTCGCTTGATGCTGTTTATATTTTCTAGGATCCTAAAAGCAACATCTCCTGCAAAATTAAATCCTTCAAAAAGATTTCAATTGAAACCTCATTTCTAAGTTGAGAGAGAGAGAGAGAGAGAGAGAGAGAGAGGCTAATCACTCCACATAGCTAAATTTCATTTTTGCAGGAGATAAGGTTGAGAGAGCGCACTCACATTCACTCCTCTCACTTGACAACTGTTACAATTCACTTGACAAAATAATTACCAAATACCAAAGATACAATAGATTGATTTCCATATATTCAAAGTACCTTATTTATGAACTACTTTGTTATTTCACACGTATCAGTTTCAAGTATACAAATGACCGAGATAAATGAATCTCTCAGTAGCAACTTAGCGAGTTGCTTTCTTGAATTTAAGTAAACTGAAATTTTTTCAAAATTTTGGAGAACTATCCACAAAGGAAAAGAAAAACAAACACTTTCAATACTCTTAATTAAATCATGAAATTACTGAACTAAATGTAGATGAATATCCAATGTACCTAGACTGGTACACTTTAAATTCAAGATAATCCCTTCAAAAGGCAACACTGAAATTCATAGCCGATTACCATAGGTCTCCCTTAAACAACCATATATTACTCTATTTTATTATTTTTTCAATTTTCTTCTCCCACTCTAACACTTCTTGTGCCCCTAGTTTTATAGGCTATGTACATCTACATGTGTTGCAAATAGTAATAGCATTAGTTAAACTGACCTGTTCCACCAGCCACATCAAGATGCTTCATTCCTGGAAATGGATTCAGCTTGGAAACCAGTCTGAACAGTGCAAAGAGAATGTCTAACATGTGAGAGGAAACTAAAGTAGATCTGAAAGGTGACAAAATTGTTTAAAGATACCACATAAGATACCAGCAAGCGTCTAACCTATCCTTCCATAATCTATGCAATCCGCCACTCATCAAATCATTCATAAGATCATAGCTAGAAGCAACACTGCTGAAGACATTACCAACCAATTGACTTTTTTCTTCTTCATGTACTTCTTTGAATCCTGAAAATTTAACTCACATGAGCTATCACTCAAACAAGCATTTGCATGCATGATGTGTAGCCAGGGACAATTTCTGAAACAGCACATATATAACAGCAAGTACAAAAAGGAGAGAGAGGTTACCAAAGCTTGTAGCATGCGAATGCAGACGGGAAGTCGAAGAGAGCATTGGCAAAAGTTTACTGCCCAACTTCCTAGTCACCACTTGCAATGCCATGGCTTTAACAACTCTCTAAGTAACAGTCAAATCGAAATTACATGGGTCAAATTCAGGTACCACAAAGTACAGGTTCATGACATTAATATAAAAAAGGAGAAAAATGAAATGAATTCTATTCCCAGAACACAAAGGATCAAAGCACTAAATCTTAAAAACCCAGAACAAGAAACCACAATTTGGTAACACCCAGAAAAGATTTCATGCCTAGAACTTAAATTCACTGTTACAAAAATGAAATAGGCCATGCAAAGTACAGCCATCCAACCAACCAAAGATAATACAAATGAGAAACACAGAGTATGCAAAAAGGATTTGAACGATACCATGTAGATTGACGTTTTACTACAAAAGGAGCTTCTATGGAAAGTTCTACACAATACCCAACTTTGGCAATGAGCTTTCATAATCTTTAGCTTACTGTTTTTTGAATTATTACCGTATTTGTGCCAAAATATCTTTAAATGTGTTGATTGTGTACTAAAAACAATGTTCAAATGGAGAAAAAAAGGTTATAACAACCACTATTCCGCTGCTATAGCATTAAACTCTTTTGAAACAATTCATAAACCGTCACAACAACACAAAATCAACTACAGTAAATAAAGCACACCTACTTAATGAAAAATTACAAATTTTCAGTAAATTAAATCTATTGAGCAGTGAAGCTCGAGATAAGTTACCTATCAAATTGATTCTGGAAACAACTTCAATAATCACGGACCACGTTCTCTGCCTCTCTCTCTCTTCCGGTTCCTCTCTTTTCTTCTTTCTCAATTTTTCTCCCTTTCCCGTCGGTTCGGTCGAATTCCCATCAAGTAGTAACAGCAATTTTTCTTTTAATAAATATCAGAAGACCCCACATATTTGGTATAATATAAATATATGGTCTAATTTTCAAAATTCATCATATAGATACCAAATTTTCTAAAACTTATTGTTTAGTTACTACAAACAGCCACTCAAATTCGCTATGAGTTTTGACGTCGTCTTCTATTTAAATTACTAAATTGCCCTTATAATATTGGATTTTGTTCATCTATATGTGGGTATGGACTTATTTGGAACAAAAAGACACACTATGTATTAAAATAAAAAATAAAAAATTTAAAGGGATCTGAATGATATTATTGCTGTCTTATTGGAAAAGTAATAAGATGTGCTAATAATAATATTAAAAAATTACTCGTTTTTAGTACGATTTTGCTCCCGTCTCTCGCTTACTCTGCCATTTCCCGATCCTCTGAAACGACATTAAACCCTAACAGTTTTCCGATTCCTCGTCCGGCTCTGCTATTTTTCGTTGCAAACATAATTTTTGAGTTAGTTCGATAAAGTTTCTTCCTTTTGCGATTAGTACTAAACCTATTCCTCGGCTAAAGATCGAACTGAAAACCAAGTCAGATGGTCAAGAAAATAATATCGTCCCCATTTGTCGGAATTACAGTTTCTGTCTGTTTGGCAGCTGTAATTTACAGATTTTCTTTCAAACACGGCTCTCAACAGGTTTGAATATTTAAGTAAATTATGTCTCTTTAATTGCGCGGAAATGATTTATTTATTTATTAACTCAATTTTGAATTTGGCTCTACTTTCAGAGATTGTTCACTGCACAAGAATTGGCTGTGCACAATGGAACTGATGAATCATTGCCAATCCTTTTAGGAATTCTTGGGTACTCTTTCTCTGTTTCTCTGGTTATCTCTGTTTCCTTCTGTTAGTGATGTTGATTACCATTTAATTTTACTTTTATGGGTTTTTGAATCAGATCAGTGTTTGATGTAACGAAAGGAAAATCACATTATGGTGTGGGAGGAGGTTATCATCACTTTGCTGGAAGGTAAAGTAAACAATTTCAAAGCTTGAATAAAGTGATGACAAGGTTATATGTTTTTAAGTAGCACTAGCATTCCGTTTCTTGTCAGAAAAAAAAAAGGGTCGTGCGTGGATGATGGTTCTTTTTTTTTTTTTTTTGCATAAAATTTCCTCCATTCTGTATGTTCTGTGATTGAGTAAATTTTTTTTGTGCAAGAACTGATTGGGTTAATATTATTGAGAATTCACCCTTGGGTACAGAAAATGCTGTAGTTACTGCTAACCATGTCATATTTTATGGAGTCAATTGTGTCTAACTTGTGTCCTCAAATATGAATTTGTCATAACTTTCTTATATTTTTGTCTGAATTTGTACACACTTGTTTGCCTCGAAATTCATATGGCAGTCTTGACACAATTATTCGTTGTGGGGGAAAGCCCATTGTTTAAGTCTTGTGCTTTGTTTGAATATGTATATAGTTCATCTCTAAATTCATTCTGATTTCTTCTTGCCCTTGTTCCCTGCAATTTAAGAGATGCTTCCCGTGCGTTCGTTTCAGGAAACTTTACAGGTATAAATCTTCAATGGTAATCTTTTTCTGCTATTTTTATAATGATATAAAGTTGTTGGTGACAATTAAAGAAATTAAGAAGTAGATGGCTTTGATCGGTTCTTACATCATATTATTTTTCTCTCAAGCAAATTGGAATGAAAGTGAGTGCAGCAACTGGATTTAAATTTGAGAGCAATCTGATTAGATAATAAGCATGCACAATACACAGATGCACACAAAGCGTACGCCCCCCTTATCATCAATTTAGTATCTATGAGTACCTTACATATTCTAACCTTCTATAGAGTAGTTGTATCTAGCTATGTGGAAGTTTCACTATTTGCAGCATTTTGCACATTTTGGAAATGAAACAAGTGATTGTATAGGGAGTCACAAACATTCAATTGCTGATGTATGAGGTGTGTATAAATAAACTAGAGGTCATAATTGCACCTTCTGAACCAGGAATGACAAAAAGGAAAAAAAAAATAGTACTGTATTGTCTGTAAGTACAAGTCATAAATCTTGTTCATGTTGTACAAGTTCAAAATCCAATGCAGAAAATCTTAAAAAATATGCAGTTAAGGGAATTTATAACATTAATTTTATTGTTGCTATTGTTTTAGTCATAGTTTTTGGATGTCTCATATTATAGAATAAGATGTCAATGATGCATTGCTTAAAGATCTCCAGCATTTTCTACTCTTTGTGTTCTCTCAGATACCTTGTCTATTATTGTAAATCATTGCTTCTTTCGATACCAGTTTATACAGTTTCTAACAAAAATGAGAAAGAAAACCTGCAAAAGCTAGCATTAACCCCTAAAATGTTTTTCTCAGAGAAACAGGTTTTGGAACTTCTCTAATATGCTAATACTGAGTGAATTTTCGTGGAGAATTAAGAGAGTGTGCATGTGTGTGTGTGTTAATTGGCTACCAGACACATTCTAAGATGGATAACAATAAAATTCAGTTGTTTCATTTTACAAAATAAATTTCTGAAAATAACTTTGCAGAATTATGGCAAACAAGCTCTAGAATTGCTACTTCTGAAGTTATGCTGCATCAGTGCCCCTTTACACACTGCTGCTTTTATTCATTTATCTATTTATTTCTTCTATTTTGTTGTTGATACAGGAGATGGACTTACTGATTCATTGCATGGTCTATCCAGCACAGATGTAATTTCTTTTCTTTATGCTCTTTCTTCTTGTTGATGTGTGACAATTCTGCATAGCAAAGTCCTGACTTCATCTTTTTCCTGGCCAAAACTTAGCTCTAGTTTATCATCACAAGTTATTAATGCATAAAAGAGAACACGACATAGTAACATGTTTTGTATTGAGTAGCCAATCTCGCTTGAATCTAAGTATTTATACATTGTGGCTCTAAACTTTTCCAATGCACCAGATGATGGCCCCAACACTTTTTAATGTGTTTATTAGAGTATTATTTTTTGCTTTCATCAGTCAGAGGCCTTTTTCCTGCATTCTCAGTATCGCAATGCATCACCCCACTTTGTGATGGCTTTCATTTTTACATGATGCTTAGGCATTAGCTTTTTGGGCATGTAACTTGATACATGTTGTTAAGATGTTTAGTGTTGTATGTTTTCTCTTAATAGTGATTGAATTATCCTAATAAAGTCAAATTTTTTGGCACTGTAACCAAAATGTCTAATGATTTGTTTGGATTAAAACTCTCAAATTTTACATCCCTGCCTCTTCCTTTTATCCTTCCAAAACATCCACAACTAGTAATTTAACATCTCCACTTCATGGCAATTGCCCTACTCTAGCATTTTCTAGTCACACATGCCTGTTATTGATACCAAAGTCTTGCTGTTTCTCCCTCATCTTTTTCACTGTCACATGCACATTAGGCAGTGAAGTACTTCTTATGTCTAATCATGGTCAACAGTCACTCAAGAATAGATTCATCTTGTTCTATAAGGATGAATATGTCAAAATGTTCTTTTTTTTTATGTTTCTGGTTTTTAAACTAAATAGCTTATTATTTACATTTAAACCATAGGATGAGTTATATAATTTAGATTTATGCTTTAAGAATAATTCAAATTTTGGATGTATTCAGATTTATTTTAATTTTATATGAGTACACAATCTAAATGTTTTCACATGATTTTCCCTCTTTTCCCCTTTCTCTCCCTACCCTCTCTTTCGCTCTCTCATTCACACACACACACACACACACACACACACACAAATAGAATCCCTCCAATGTATCATGTCATTCAAGAGAGCACAACTTTTGCTGTACAAGTATTTTGTTGAATGCTTTGTGCTAAATTTCATCAGACTGTTGATTGATGTTTTTTGGTTCATTTATTGCAAATTTGTAGGTAAAGAGCATTGTCGAATGGCGGGAATTTTACTTCAGAAGCTACACGTGAGTCTTATGTCATTCATTTTTTATTTTTTTACCAATAGTCCTTTGAGTTGGAAACCAAAAAATGGAAGAAAAAAAAGAATAATTATTAAGGAAAATATCAATAATTATTGAGGAAACTCAAAAAAGAAAAATTATTGAGTAATTTTTATATCAAAGCCCGGTGAACTAAATTGATAACTTATACTGAGTCCGTTATAATACAGACTAGGGTTTCTGTATCTTCAAAATGAATCATAAAATTTTGCTGCTCCAGATTAGAAGGCCCATTTACGTGTCCAAAAGAAAGAAAGTTGTTCTACTTTGAACAGTAATATCTATGAATCTCAACAATATAATGATCCCCAAATATCATTCTCCATCACATGATAATTTCATAGTGCAAATGAGTCGGCTGCTGAAGCAATCTTGTAGGCACTTTTAGTTTTTTTCTTTGTAAGGCAGTGTTAGAGCCACTTGACACGTTTGTAAAGCGAAACGGCCACATTGACCTCCATGTTCTGTCTGCAGTTAGATGCTGATGAGCATAGTGACATACCTAAAAGGCTAAAATTGCTATGTAGTGTCTACTAACATTGTTAGTTACCTCCCTGTCCATGTATACAAAGGACTGTTGTCATTTTTTAACAAAATGGATGTAATACATGAATTCTGGATATGTTAGAAATGGTTTGCAAATGTGAAACATCAGCTTTATTTAAAAGATAAAATTCCTTCTTTTCCTGGCCCATCTTTGGCATGATACCAAAATATTCTTTAATGAGAAAAGATTCTAATGGATGTCTTGCTGAAAACTGGTCTTTTATCTGCGTGTAATTCTTGATTCAGTATATGGGCTGACAATGCTATTATTTGTTATTTTTGAAACATATTTCAAACTGTCAGAATCTTGTTTTTCTTGTCAAAAAAAAAAAAATTACAAATCTAACTGTCAGAATCATAAGATGCATATGATCTTATGTACATTTGTTTTCCATGTTGGGATCAGCTGTAAGGGATGAATGAAATAGAAATACAAAATTCTAAATTTTAGATTATCAATAAATAAGCTCAGTGCTCAGTATTTACTCAGTCTTCTCCTGCTGTCAGGTTTGTTGGTAAGCTGGTGGGTCGTTTCTACAATAGTGAAGGATATCCCACAAAATATCTAAAAGGAGCCGAAGCAAAGGCTGCTAGAGGGGCACAACTTTTGGAGAAACAGAAGACTGAAGAAGCTAAACAACCAAGTTGCAATTCAAGGTGGAGCCAGAATGACGGTGGAGAGGTATATGTTTCTAAAACTTAGAAATATTATCTTAATCCAAACATGATTGATATTCAATGCCAGTTTCTGTATAGTCTTAGAATTTTTACTGTCACAGGAGGGTATTAGAGTTTCATATCCATCTTGGCACTATCTGTAGCCAAGCCATTTGTGATATTTGTGGCACTCCATTTAGAATGACATAACTCTTTCTTTTGTTCATTGAACCATGCATCTGTCTGTTTTTGGTAGGTTTGGTGTGACATTGGCTTCCCAAGGTTAGTTCAAAGACCTCTAGAAATTGCTCTGACGGGAAAGATGAGTAAGCGATGTGCTTGCTTTACAGAAGATCAGCTTGATCAGCCAGGTTTGGAAGTTTATGAAGGATGTGAGTATCTTTCCAGCACATGCCGAGTTTGAGATGTTCTGTACTGTAGATCTTTATGTTCTTCACGAGTGTATTAATCTACATACTCGTACAATGTTCAGAAATAGAATTCGGGGACAGAGGAAAATGAAACTAGTCATGTATGTGTTTCCTTAGTGCATATTGGATTCATGTTGTAATTGAGCAGGATTCTCATTCTAATAGTCATTACTAACTGAAAAAACAAGAGAAATAAACAAAATTGAGAGCTCTTTATTTCAGTCCTATGTCAAATCTCAACATAAAACTTTAAGAAATTGAACTTCAACAATAATAAGTGCAAACACAATTGCGGTATACACCAATTTCATCACACATTCCGTGTCCCTCCATTGGCCCTGGAAATTTGGCTGCACAGTTTTCATCACAGCATTTTTCATTACAAGCAGCACTGCATGGACCAATTCCCACATTGCATTTTTTCCATTTGGGCAGCTCTGGTGGCAACGGAGCTCCGCATTGATAGAAGCATTTGCTTATCTGAGCGCTGCCGGCGAATACGCAAGATCCTTTACCGTCGGGATGCGTTGCTGTGCCTTTTGAATTACTTGTATCATCGCATGGACCCAAATCTTCTGAGCATATTTCTCCTCTCACGTTAAGGAATAATATACCTACTGAATTTGTCAAATGCATACCACCAAATTAGCAAAAATCGATATCTTATAATAACACTTTGAGAAAATTCTTACCTGCTATGAATAAAAGGAGGACGAAGGGAATGGGATAGGGAAGGAAGAACTTCATCTTCTTCAAAAGATATTATTGACTTGAATGTTTTGAGTTATTGTAATAAATTGGTATTTATAAGTGATTAAAATTAAGGCAAGTGTACATACAACTCAGAAGTTCATCAACATTTGGGTTATGTTTTTGGTAAGTTAAAACGTTACCTTATTAACGAGTTTCATTTAGGTAGGGAGTGACAGATCATTAATCATATTGAGCAATGCCAACTTTTTGAATAATTGAAGTGTTATCTATAATTAGACTTTTAAATTAATGATGGGAGTTAAAATTCTGGTTTCGCCCCTGATTTATAGTCCAATACACACCTCAACACTCCCCTTATTTTTTTTTTCCAACTATCAAGTCTCAGTTACCCTTCAAAATTACTTTTTAAATACATTTATTATATTGTGTTTATAATAACCAAGTGGCAGATGTGCATGCCTACGCCTAAGCATGGTGATTTTGATTTTGAAAAAAGTAAGAGGAGGAGGAGGAAGATAGTTGCAAAATGGGTGGTTTTGATTTTGGTTCATTTGCAAATGGGTTTTGATTTTGGTGCATGTATTGGTATTGTTTTCGGTGCATGTATTTAGAATGATGGCCTAGGTTTAGAGTAAAAAAATTTGAAGGTACTTGATTTAAACCGATAAAGATGTAGGCATTTTGTGAAAATGAATCTGCCATGAATCTAACAGTTCCATGGAAGAGAAAGAATTTAGGGCCATTCCATTAGCACACGCATCAAAATAACAGTAAAAAAATGGACAGCAATAACAATGTTAATTATTATTGGCACTGACGAGGCGCCTTAACCTAAACCTTAGTCATAGGCTGACGCAGCTTTGGTTTTATTCTTGTTGCTAACATGCAGAGAAGACAAGTGAATTATAATGTTACTTGAACAATCTCGTGTCCTCAGTTAGAGCTGAACAAGGTGGCTGATATCATATGGGTGAACATCAAGCTCCGTTTGTGCATTGTATGATCTTTCTCCCATTACCGAATATGCAGCGTCGGTGAAATGGATTCCGTCCCAGAAAACGTACTCATCTCTGTGGGGACATGGTGTTTGAAGAGGAATACATGGTATAAAAATCCTTGGACAGCAACTCTCATTCGTAACCTTGAATACTGAATATGACAAAACATTAATTTATCAGCTCTAAGAAACTAAAAACGCAGAAGACTATCAAAAATAACTGCAAATCAATCTCTCTCTCTCTCTCTCTCTCTCTCTCTCTCTCTCTCTCTCCCAGTATATTCGATATAAAGAGTATTTTTCTCTCCTACGAATATCTATATTCTTTGAAAATCAAATGTGAATATTGACAAAAGAGAGAACTGTCACTGGTGTAAAGGCAAACAATTGACAAGAGTTTCAAATTCGTAAAAACCTTCTTATAAGATAGGTTTTATGGACGAGTATAAGGGAAAAAGTTTTTGAAAAGTTGCGAGATCATTCAATTCAATCTTTATTTTAGTTAAAAGTCAGAAGAGGACCCCAGAAGTTTCCTTTAACATCAAAATCATGTTAATATTATTACTCAGAAAAGTAAAAGAAATTTTACCTGGAGACGAGAAAATAGAATTGATTATTTCGTAAGTATTTATATAGGTGAGGTTAGCACCCGTCAGTGAACTTCGATTCCTCGACCCATCAACAAACAATCTGAGCCTGTCATTGAATAGCTTGACGGCGTTGTTGACTTTATCTGAACATGCTCCTGCTTTGGTACCTGGAATTATACCGAGTGATTTACCAAATGGGGAGCAACCTAATGGATACAATCCGAATAGAGCAATCTTCCTCGCCCCCAGTTTGTTCAAAGCCTGTCGAATTCCAGCATAAAAACTGTCAATAAATCACATGCTAAAATTTTCAAAATTAAAAAAAATAATTTTAATATTATCTTATCATTAAAGGAATAAAGTTGTAATACTAACCTTTAATTTTCGAGAATACTGTTGAATAAGCACATCAGCATACTGTTCTGGGGTGTATTGACTACTCATTGTATAGAGAAGTGGAACGAAATAGTTCAAGATATAGTCATTACTGCCGATGGCAACTGAATACAAGCACTTGTTCAGATGAGCTGCAGCCGCGGTCGCATTTTTTCCCATAAGCCTAGTAATCCTCCGCACCGTTATTTTGTGATTTGAAATCTGTTTATTCAAGCTTATTCGCCCACCCTACCAAAAATAAACATAAAAATCACATGCAGATCTATAAAATGTGCAGTAAAATTTTCAGTTTCTGGGCTTGAAAATATATGTGTTACAATTTGCTTTCCTGTTTCGTCGAGAATTCCTGACGAACCAGACGCGTAATTTACTCCTTTAAGGATCCCGGAACCCTTTGCAGTGGCAAAGGAAGGAATGAAGCTGTCGAAACCTAGGCGTTGAACTGCAACCAAAAACCATTTAAATACATATAATATTCAAAATACCATGATTAGTTTAATGTTGGAATCAAGTTAAAATGGCAAGCCATTAAAGAATTGGGTTTATGAGACAAACAATCTTGATTAATAAATATTAATATCATCTAAGTATTAAAATTCTTGAACAGAGAGAAAGGCTTACCAATGACATCGATCGAGTTACGGCCGTCGCTAAATCTTCCAGTAGGACCAGAGGGAAAGTGAATCCCATACGGTAGATAATTTGCTTTCGCAGCTGTCAAAAGATTGTTGTTGTTTCCGTCATCGGATAACGAATCTCCGAAAATAAAATAACAGGGAACTTGAGGATCGCCATAAACCCCATTTTGCAAATTCATCAAGAAAAACGAGAAGACTAATAAGAAACACAATGTTTTGGGATTAATAAGCATTGAAGAAAAGAATAGAGAGCAATATGCATGCAATTGATGAAGAATACGAGTAGTCATCTGAAGCAAAGATGGTCCGATCGCTACAGCATTCACAATTTGGGAAATTAGTTACCCATCATATTCTTAATGTCCTTAGTTTGTGGTCCTAAAACTAGTAAATAGTAGCTAATTCATATTCTTAATATCCTGTACTTTGTGGCCCTACAGTAGTAAATAGTCAATGTAAAAAGTTTGTGTATATATGCGCGCGTACATGTATATATTTAATAAAAAAAATAAATAATATTTAAATACATAATAAATAAAATTTTAAAATATTAAACATAATTTAATTCAAACACACGAATTCAAACACTAATCTCAAATTTCAAGAATTAAAAGTAAAAATTTTTTGACCAAAAAAATAATTGATTTGTATATATATTAAATAATAATTATTAAAAATAAATATATATATTTTATTTTATTGAAATAAATATTTATTTTTTAAGAATAATATTTTTTTATACCCTTAAAATTTATTAGAATGATAATTTTGCCCCCAAGGTTAACCGGTCCACAACCAATGTGAAGTTTGGCAAATTATACCTAAACCTCAATTAAAGATAAATTTAATTTTCTTTGACTTTTTAACTTTTTGAAGGAATGAAATAAAAGATTATTTTATTCTCTTTAAGTTTATCATAATTTTATTTTTTTTAACTTAATTAATACAAAACCTAATTTTATTTTATCTAACGATTAATTAGTTTAAAATAAAATAATAACAAAATAAATACTTTTAAACTCGTATTGATATTTATTACAAAAATTTAATATTAAATCTATTTCAAATTTAAATTTGATATTTTATTACTAAATTAGTTGAGACAGATATTTAATATTTACAAAATCTGTGTAGATATCTACAAAAATTTTAATAGATTTTTTGTCCTTTTCAAATATATTTATACTTTTACAAAATAAAATTTTAAATTTATAACATATCTAATTAAACTAATAAATTTTGACATTAATTTAAAATATAATACGTAACTCACACAAATACGTGTGTATTGAGCTACTGGAGCTACTGATAAGCGCTGCAACTGAGCTACAGTGAGCTGCTGAACTGAGCTGCAATGCATTGAGCAGGTGTTAAGTTACTGCAACTGATGTAAGAAGGTTTGAGGTTGCTTAGGTGGAAGCTGATGAGGTGACAGAGTTTATTAAAGCTATTAGTGGTTGTATCAAATAATCAATGAGAAATCGATAATTTCGGTAATATTTCTTTGTTTCTTCTTTTTCAAATTTTCTGTCATTTTTCTTCATTTTCCTTCAAAACAAACGGCTTTTATTGAAATTGTTTCTATACCAGATCGATTGCAAAAGATCTACTGTTTATTTCAGTCACGAAGGCTAGTAATGCAGTTGGAGAATGATTTGAAAGAGTCAAGGGATAATCCCAAATGAAGCTCTAATTTATGATACACTACCCCTAACTACTCATCTTATATAGTATCTAAAATGTATGTAGTATTTCTATGTTCGTCGATATGAATGTAAGTGTGGTTTGAGATTTTTTAGACGGAAAAGGGGAGAAAATACCAGAAATAGACGGGAAACGAGAGAAAATAAATAAATACTTCCAGAACTAATAATATTACCCAAGAAAAGCGAGAAGAGATCTGAAAAGAAGAGAATATGAACGTGACAGTGGAACCTTGGGATTGTTTGTTATGTTTATATAAAGAGATCGAAAGAAATTCTACTCTCTTTGCGCCTACATTGAGGAAGTTTTAAACATGAATTCAGGTAAAATTGCTGTGCAGTGTCTACTAACCTTGTTAATTACCTCCCTGTCCATCAATACAAAGGACTATCATCATCTTTTAACGAAATGGATGTAATACATGAATTCGGGATATGTTAGAAACGGGCTGAAAATGTGAAAAATCACTTTGTTTAAAAGATAAAATTCCTTCTTTTCCTGGCCCATCTCTAGCTTGACACCAAAATATTCTTTAATGAGAAAAGATTCTGGAGGATGTCTTGCTGAAAACTGGCCTTTTTTTTTTGTATAATTCTTGATTCAGTATATCCACTGACAATGTTACTATATGTTATTTTTGAAACATATTTCAAACTGTCAGAATCTTGTTTTTCTTGTCGAAAAATAAAAAATACAAATCTAACAGTCAGAATTATCAGACGCATATGATCTTATGTACATTTGTTTTCCAGCTTGGTATCAGCTGTAAGGGAGCAATGAAATAGAAATACAAAAATCTAAATTTTAGACTATCAATAAATAAGCTCAGTGCTCAGTATTTAGTCAGTCTTCTTCTGCTCTCAGGTTTGTTGGCAAGCTGGTGGGTCGTTTCTAGATAGTGAAGGATATCCCACAAAATATCCAAAAGGAGCTGAAGCAAAGGCTGCTAGAGGGGCACAACTTCTACAGAAACAGAAGACTGAAGAAGCTAAACAACCAAGTTGCAATTCAAGGTGGAGCCAGGATCAGGGTGGAGAAGTACAAGTTTCTAAAACTTAGAAATATTATCTTAATCCGAACACAATTGAGATTCAATGCCAGTTTCTGTATGTCTAGTCTTAGAATTTTTACCGTCACAGGAAGGGTACTAGAGTTTCATATCCATCTTGGCACAATCTGTAGCCAAGCCATTTGTGATATTTGTGGCACCCCCTTTAAAATGACACAACTCTATCTCTTTTTTTCATTGAACCAGGCATCTATCTGTTTTTGCTAGCTTTGGTGTGGCATTGGCTTCCCATGGTTTGTTCAAAGACCTCTAGAAATTGCTCTGACGGGAAAGATGAGTAAGCGGTGCGCTTGCTTTACAGAAGATCAGCTTGATAAGCCAGGTTTGGAAGTTTATGAAGGATGTGAGTATCTTTCCAGCACATGCCGAGTTTGAGACGTTCTATACTGTAGATCTTTATGTTCTTCACGAGTGTATTAATCTACATACGCAAACAATGTTCACAAATAGAATTCGGGGACAGAGGAAAATGAAACTAGTCATGTATGTGTTTCCTTGCTGCATATTGATTCATTCTGTAATTGACCAGGAATCTCATTCTAATAGTCATTACTAACTGAAAAAATACGAGAAATAAACAAAATTGAGAGCTCTTTATTTCAATCCTTGTCAAATCTCAACATAAAAACTTTAAGAAATTGAACTTCAACAATAATAAGTGCAAAGACAATAACGGTATACACCAATTTCATCGCACATTCCTTGTCCTTCCATTGGCCCTGGAAATTTGGCTGCACAATTTTCATCACAGCATTTTTCATTACAAGCAGCACTGCATGGACCAATTCCCACATTGCATTTTCTGGGTTTGGGCGGCAACGGAGCTCCGCATTGGTAGAAGCATTTGCATATCTGAGCGCCACCAGCGACTACACAAGATCCTTTACCGTCGGGATGTGTTGCTGTGCATTTTGAAATACATGTATCATCACATGGACCCAAATCTTCTGAGCATATTTCTCCTCTCACGTTAAGGAATAATGTACCTACTGAATTTGTCAAATGTATACCACCAAATTACCATAAATCGATATCTTATAATAACACTTTGAGATAATTCTATAACGCTCGTGTATATATCTTGGCTTACCTGCTATGAATAAAAGAAGGACGAAGAGAATGTGATAGGGAAGGAAGAACTTCATCTTCTTCAGATAAATATTATTGATTTGAACGTTTTGAGTTGTTGGAATAAATTGGAATTTATAAGGGATTAAAATTAAGGCAGGTTTACAACAACTCAGAAATTCATCCACATTTGAATTATGTTTTTGGGAAGTTAAAATATTACCTTATTAACGAGTTTCATTTAGGTAGGGAGTGAAAGATCATTAATTATATTGAACAATGCCAACTTTTTGAATAATTGAAGTGCTATCTATAATTAAACTTTTAAATTAATGATGGAAATTAAAATTGTGGTTTGGCCCCTGAATTATAGTCCAATATATACCTCAACACTCTCCTTATTTTTTTTTAATTGTCCAGTCTCAATTACCCTTTAAAAATACTTTTTAAATACATTTATTATATTGTGTTTATAGTAACCAACTGGCAGATGTGCATGCATAGGCCTACATATGGTGATTTTGATTTTGAAAAAAAGTGAGAGGAGCAGGAAGACAGTTGCAAATGTGTTTTGATTTTGGTTCATCTATTGGTATTGTTTTCGGTGCATGTATTTAGAATGATGGCCTAGGTTTAGAGTAAAAAAATTTAAAGATATTTGATTTAAACCGATAAAGATGTAGGCATTTTGTGAAGATGAATTTGCCATGAATCTAACAGTTCCATGGAAGAGAAAGAATTTAGGGCCATTCCATTAGCACACACATCAAAATAACAGTAAAAAAATGGACAGCAATAACAATGTTTCTCCTTTCATGGTGTGACAGGCAAGAATAAAGTTTTAGATAGGCATTCAGCACGTGACGAAGGTTTTTTATTATTATTATTATTATTATTTTTGTCGTAGCCAATTGATCTCGCTAGATATGGCAAAAGGGCCAAGCTGGACCATCTTTAGATCGAAGGAAGCAGAGATGTCACCCTTAGGATGTACATAGATAGGTTAACAAGCAACATCATTCCTGTTCAGTTATACATCACCACAGATCACAGTAAGTCTGACCAGAATGGTATATCCTATGAATTCAAAATAAATTCATGATTAAGTTAATGAAAAAGTACCAAAAAACTGTCACAATAAGAGGATTATGTCACATGTACCAGCAAGAGGACAAGAAGGATGACACAAACGTGAAAGCTGAGGAGACCTTATTATTGAAGGAATTCATTGTTTTAATTTGTTCTTGCTAAGGAAAGTAATAATGAGTTTTGAAAGGTAGATAAGGGCATCAACAATTTTTGGAAGTAAACATTATGATTCAAAGATTTAAATGGTTTTGCCTTTTGCATGTGTATACCCACAGACATATATACAAAGGCAAGAAAATATCGTCAGTATCAAAAGAGTGTCCCAAAGGATTTGATTCCTTTGTTAACTTTATTATTTTTGCTTTAAAATTTTTTTCTCTTTGAACTTTTAAGAATTTAATGAGATATATCATGTTGTGGAACAAGAGTTCTTGACAGTAAAGAGTGTAAGAGGAAGAAATCCCATAATAAAATCAAAAAATAAAAAGTTTAAAATATACAAATAAAAAACAGGCCTTCTCTAGTAAGTAAAGTAAATCGGTTTTGACACATTTAAGAAACCATACACAAAATTGAATAATTTGAAATTTGCAACAATAATATAATTAAAAAATATTATTGGTAATAATATTTACAAAATGATATTGTGAAGAGAGATTATGACACTCATAACCATATTGACATTATTAATGTGATAATCTCTCAACTCCAATCAAATAGTGAAACTCTAGTTAGGAGACTGAAAGATGTTCATTGTTTGTGACATTGATAGAATGTTAAAGACGAAGTTTAAGCTATTCTTAATTAATTATTACACAGATAAAGGCAACTGCAAGAAGCGTAAGGCGCAACGCTGTAGCAAAATCCTTGGCCAGCTTGAGCTCTAGGGAATTTAACATGACGATTATGCTTCATTATTTTTGGGAATTAGAAATTACGAGCTATTTATGAATAATAAGGTTATTTGGAAGGTCGATACGGTTACTAACTATTGACAAATTAAACTTAAGAAAATTTTGAAGGAACAATTATTCTCCATTAATTTTGGCAATTAAATATTATGGTTCAATATTGTATCGTCTCTTAGCCTTTTTTATTTTTTTTTAATCTCTCTCTAAAGCTTTTAAAGGTGTCATGAGGCATGCCATTTTAATGTTGTGGGAAATTACTTTACTTATTTTTGTTATTTTCTTGTTAAATTGCTAATAAATTCACAAGGTGTCTTTGATTAATGATAGAAGAAGTAGAAAATCCCCTTATAAAGTCCGAATATACAACAACAAATAAGAGTGTGACGAAAAAAGAAAGGTCTTTCTCTACGTTTTGCCACTTAATTAAGGCACCTGTGATCGAACAGAACAATTTTGAAATTGTCGTTGGATTGTTTGGACTGAAAGGGAAAGGATAATATGGTGGTAAAATTTCTCCTATTATTTGAGAGTAAAAATGATTAAAATCTTGACGTTTACTCAGACAGTTGCGGTCTGTACAGATTTCCTTTGGTATTGAGATATCGTAGTTTTAATGTTGTAACTGTTGTGAGATTAAAGTATTATATATCAAATATTACTAAAAAAATAAATAAATTGATCTCATCGAGGCAGAAATTTACTCCCTCGGTTGACTAAAATGAACGTGAAAATATATTTCTAAAACGTCCACGCACACACAAAGTTCGATGTATGAAAAGTTGAGAGATGTTTACTATTTTCGGTACGTTGATAAAATGTTAAATATGAAGTCTAACCATCAAATAAATAAAGGCAACGACAAGAAACATAAGGAGAAATGCTGTAGCAGAATCCATGGCCGTCTTGAGCTCCAGGGTATTTAGAATGACAATCAAAATCACATTTCTCATTATCGCATCCGCCAGTGTATATACCGAGAGAAATATCGCATGTTTTCTTGGGCACACCAGCACAAGCATAAAAGCATTTACATGTATTAGAGATGTCACAAGAACCTTGACCGCCAGGATTCTTGAATGCGCACCTTGCACCGCAATCATCGCCGCTACATGGACCCAAACTTTCCGATCATATTTGCCCCTTTATTGTTACCAACAAGGTCCCGTTGAATTATGTATCAGCGCAGAAAAAAGTTTGTGTCAACAAGAAATATGGTACAACTTAGATTTTTTTTTTTTTTTTGTTGCTGTGCTAGATCAACCTCAATTTCATTGATATACATTCCAATCCCGTTTATTTATAAAACTAACACCAGGGGCTTACTTAATAGTTTAAATTTTTGGATCAAATGATTACTAATATTTTATTTTTTTTTAACACTATTGAGCTAAATCAAGTAGAAAAATGTCAAATTTAAAAAGCCATTTATGTTTTTCTTTATTGACAACCAAATGATTAATCAAAAGAGAAAAAGTCATAATACATCTAAGAAATAAGAAGATATATACCTGCAAGGAGCACAAGAAGAACGAGGGGAACATCAAAAACTGAGGAGAATTTTTTTATATTGATTTTATTCAGCTCCTGGCAATGAGTCTAATTGATAAATATTGTGATAAAGAGTCAGGAAATGGGGTAATATTATTATTGAATAAGGAAGTAATACAGAAGGCAAGATACAGATATGTATATATTCAGACGACTTGAAAAACATGGAAGGATTTATTAATGCTTCAATATACTTGGAAATAATTTTCAGAATTGCTGCAATATTAGTTGTTAACAGATAAAGAATTCTATAAGGCATGAACATGAATTGAATTCATGAAAAATGTGTAATTTAGGAAGGTACAAATTTTGTTATAATACAGTTGCACGTGAACTTGGACAAAATGTTAAATCAATGTCGTAATCCATTAATGCACAAGATATTTAGGGGGAGTTATAATGCAAATTTACCTATTTTGGTAAGGGTTTGGTATTGCTTTTCAACCTTTTTTTTATTGAAATTAAGCATTAAATATGTTCAAGAATAGTAAAAACTAGAAGAGAATTCTTGTTCTGATACAAAAAATTAGAAGAGAATTCTTATCTATAATAAATAAATAAAATTATATTAATGTGCATTTTAGTACAAGATCTAACTCCATTATTTCTTGGGCTGGAAGCGACCACTTGCACTTCGTAAAGCTGTCACGTTATTCTTCTACACATAATATTAATTATTGGCATTGACGAGGCGCATTCACCTAAACCCTAGTCATAGGCTGACGCAGCTTTGGCTTTATTCATACATACGAAATAGCACACTTGTCAATAACATGCAGAGAAGACAAGTGAATTATAATGTTACTTGAACGATATCGTGTCCTCAGTTAGAGCTGAACAAGGTGGCTGATATCATATGGGTGAACATCAAGCACCGTTTGTGCATTGTATGCTCTTTCTCCGATTACCGAAATTGCTGCGTCTGTTAAATGGAGTCTGTCCCAGAAAATGTATTCATCTCTGTCAGGACATGGTGTTTCAAGAGGAATACATGGTACAAAAATCGTTGCACAGCAAGTTTCATTCGTAACCTTGAATGCTGAATATGACGAGACATTAATTTACCAGCTCTAAGAAACTAAAAGGCAGAAGACTATCAAAATAACAACAAATCAATCTCTCTCTCTCTCTCTCTCTCTCTCTCTCTCCAGTATATTCGATATAAAGATTTTTTTTTTCTCCTACAAATATCTGTATTCTTTGAAAATCAAATGTGAATATTGGCATAAGAGAACTATTACTGATATTGTAAAGGCAAACAATTGTCACAGAGTTTGAAATTCGTGAAAAACCTCTTATAAGATAGGTTTTATGGTAAAATGTAAGGGAAAAAGTTTTTGATAAATTGCATGATCATTCAGTTCAATTTGTATTTTTTTCAAATCAAGAGGGTCTAACAGCACTCAATACTTTCACAAAATATATAAAATTATAAAACAATTTTATACTTATTAAAAACTCGTAAATAAGACAATTAGTCAAATATCTTTAATTATAAATAACCATAAATCTCTAAATAAATCCTAAAATCAAATAATGTAAAGAATGAAAATTTTCAAAATTTCTAAAATTTAAGGACTCAAGTGACAATAGAAACTCAACCAAATCCATTCTCTATACTTACAATCCTTTAATACCATAAAATCATAATAATTTATATGAGTTTCAAGTTCAATAAACATACTAATTTTTATATACATAAAATACACATAATATATATATATATATATATATATGTATATATGTATAATGCATATGTATATTATAGTGTAACTGAAAAACATAGTCATTTTCAAATGTGTTATAATACTTGAATATTATAGAAACTTCTTTCAAAAATTACTAAGAATGTCTTCTTTCAATTACCACTTAATAAAGCTTCCCATATTACTTAATAATAATTAAGTCAATGTCATACATTCATAATAAATCGTATATGTGGTAAACACAAGTGAAATACAAAATTTTTAAAAATAATAAATACTCATATCTAAAAATAAGAGCCACACCCTCACTCTAATCAATGATGAGTCCTTTTATATGTACAAATATTTCTTCGCATGAATGTAAAAATTAGTATACCCAAGGATACTCCCAAAAGTCTCTTCCATATCATACAAAACACATAACAATAATACCAACCTGAAGGAATAGCCATAATGAATAATAAATGTTTCGCATAACTTATAATTACTTACTAAGTAAATAATAAATTTTGATATCTTAGAAAACATAAACTTTAGCTATCATAAAATTTTCTTATACAAGAACATTTTCTTTACTTGAAATATCATGCAAATGTTCATGTTTAATGTTGATGCACAATACTTGTAATTGCACACATCAACATATCATTTCATATTCACATATTCACATAATCATTCATAAAATAATCACTTGCATAAAGACAATATCTGTATAAAAATACATACTTTACATAATTGCAAAATCATAAAATCATTCATGAATAAACACAATATCAATACTTGTAGAACAACATATATATATATATATATATATAAAACTTAATAGACTTTCAAAAGATTGTTAAACATATACATATATTTATTGTGATTCATTTAAAAGTCTAGTATACTTATCTTTTATGGCCACAATAAATGCTAACTTAAACACTTTAATCTATAATCAAAATTATCATTTATAAAGTTTGTTTATACTACCACAGAATATAATATACTCATGAAACATATATAAGACCTAATAAAGATATCAATATCTTAACCCTCATAAAATTATGCATTTTCATATTCCAAGCATGATAACTTATCCTAATAATGTTAGGATGATATGAGTAACTGTCAATCTTTGATTTTTAAAAATTATAATATATTTCTAAACATTATAAAATTTTGTGGAGATAATAAAAATACAATATAGTCTAACTATTCAAAATAAATTTTATTTTCAAAATATCAAATTCTACTAAATAAAAATGGTAGTGAATTATTTTCATTTAAAATTTTATAACAAATCAAAAATATAGAATTTAGGCCTAAAATTTTAGTATGATAAACTAGATATAATTAGAAATCATTATATAAAATTTCATAATTTTTCAAGAAAATTTGGTTAATTAAAAAAATTTTGTCATTTAACTATTTGACAAAAATGACTAATTTTTAAACTCATAATATCAAACTCAAAAAATCATCAAAAATTGATAACTTAATTTTTTTATGAAACAAAATTCATAATAACCCTACAAGTATCTAGTTTATTTACCTAAATCAGTCTTGTAAAATTTAAAATACATAATTTTATAAAATTCATGAATTGAACCACTGTTATATATTATTTCTGTAGATATATTATATTTTCTTCAATATCTTTCCACAAATAAAAATCCCTAATTTCTTATTCATGAAAAATTTAAACTCTAAGTATTATAATTTGATTATAAGTTTTAATCACCATATTCTCTAAAATATAGATACTCAAACTGATTTTTAAACTAATAATAGTTATTAATCCAAAAATTAAAATAAAGCAATAGAACTTACTTTTTTTTTCTCTTATTTTTGTCTCTTGCTCTTGTTCTTTTTTTTCTTTCAAATAGGTCAAATCCCTAAATACAATTTAACAATTCTATTATTTTGATCCCAAATTTATAATTTTTTTTCTAAAATACCTAATTATTTTCAATATAAGACATATATTCTCAAAAAACATAACTTATTATCTACATATAAATATATAACATATATTTAAGGGAAGGAGGGTGTTACAAGAAGAGTCCCCAAAAGTTGCCTTTAACATCAAAATCATGTTAATATTATTTCTTAGAAAAGTAAAAGAAATTTTACCTGGAGACGGGAAAGTAGAATTGATTATTTCGTAAGTATTTATGGAGGTGAAGTTAGCACCCGTCAGTGTACCTTGATTCGTCGACCCATCAACAAAATTATTTGAGCCTGTCATTGAATAGCTTGACGGCGTTGTTGACTTTATCTGAACATGCTCCTGCTTTGGTACTTGGGATTATATCGAGAGCTTTACCAAATGGGAAGCAACCTAATAGATAAAATCCGAATAGGGCCATCTTCCTCGCTCCGGGTTTGTTCAAAGCCTGTCGAATTCCAGCGTAAAAACTATCAATAAATCGCATGTTAAAATTTTCAATAATTAAAAAAAAATATTATTATTATTATCTTATCATTAAAGGAATAAAGTTGTAATATTGACCCATAATTGTTGGGAATATTGTTGAATAAGCACATCAACATACAGTTCTGGGGTGTATTGACTGCTGGTTGTATAGAGAAGTGGAATGAAATAGTTTAAGATATACTCATTAGTACCGCTGGCAATTGAATACAAGTACTTGTTCAGACAAGCTGCAGCCGCGGTCTCATTGTTTCCTATAAGCTTAGTAATCCTCTCCACCGTTATTCCGTGATTTGAAATATGTTAATTCAAGCTCATTCGCCCACCCTACCAAAAAAAAGAAAAACTCTTGGCTGCATGAATTTTATAACAGTGATTCAATAATATAAAATATTTTTACAGAAATAACATATAACAGTGATTCAATTCATAAATTTTATAAAATTATATACTTTGAATCAAGTTACGGCAAGCCAAGAGTTTAATGTTAGAATCAAGTTAAAATGGGCAAGCCATTAAAGAAGTCATTTATAAGACAAATAATCTTGAGTGATACATAGTAATATCATCTAAGTACTAAAATTCTTGAACAGAGAGAAAGGCCAACCAATGACATCAATATTGTTACGGCCATTGCTAAATCTTCCAGTAGGACCAGAGTAGAAGTTTACCCCATGTGGTAGAAAATTTGCTTTCGTAACTGACACAAGATTGTTATTGTTTCCGACATCGGATAATGACTCTCCGAAAATGAAATAACTGGGAACTTAAGGATCGCCATGAACCCCATTCTACAAATTCGTCAAGAAAAATGAGAAAACTAATAAGAAACACAATGTTTTGGGATTAGTCAGCATTGAAGAAAAGAATAGAGAGCTATATGCGTGCAATTGATGAAGAATAGCGTGGTCATCTGAAGCAAAGATGGTCCAATCACTATACCAGTCTGGGTAAGTATCTAGCGATTTCGGAAATTAGTTACCCATAATATTCTTAATGTCTTGCAATTTGTGGTCCTAGTATAGTAGGAAAATAGTAGTTAATCCATATGTCGTAATGTCCTGTAATTTGGTGGCCCTGCGAGTAGTAAATAGTAATGAATTCATATTCTTAATTTTCTGTGGTTCGTTGCTCCAGAAGTAGAAAACAGTAATTAATTACACTGTGAAAAGCTTTTAAAAGTAAAGGACAAAGAAGATAAATAATATTTGAATATATGATAAATAAAATTAAAAAAAAAAACATCAACGTAATTTGATTACATACATTAATTCAAATATTAACCTCAAATTTCAAGAATTAAAAATAAAACTTTTTCTAAAAAAAATAATAATTGATTTGCAAATATATTAAGTAATAATTATCAAAAGGTAAATATAATTTTGTTTGATTTTATCAAAGAATGAAATAAATATTTATTTTTAAGAATAATATTTTCTTATACCCTTGAAGTTTATTGGCATGATAATTTGGCCTACCCTTAACTGGTGCACAGCCTATGAAAAGTTTGGCAAATTATACCTAACCCTTAAATAAAGGTACATTTAATTTTTTTTTGGATCTTTTTCATGAAATATTTATTTAATTCTCTTTAAATTTATTAGAACTTTATTTTTTCCACGACTTGATTAGTTCAAAACCAAACTTTATTTGGTGCAAAGTTGATTAGTTCAAAATAAGGATGACAACTAATTGGGTTTGTATTATATGCTTTTAAATTCGTATTCACACTGCTATAAATATTTAATATCAAATATCTACTAAATTTATAACGAATTTAATATTTTATTATTATATTTGTTTAAATAAAAAAATTTATGCAAATTTGTACAGATTTTTAGTAAATTTTTTTTAATCTTTTTTAATTATACTTGTGTTTTTATAAAAAAAAATAAATTTAAATTTATAATTTATGTAATTAAACTAATAAATTTTGAATATTAATTTAAAGTAAAATAAATGGCTCACATAATATATGTGTGTACTGAGCTACTGATAAGTGCTGCGACTGAGCTACAGTGAGCTACTGCAACTGAGCTACTATGCATTGAGCTGGTGTTCGTTACTGCAATTGATTGCTGTTGCAGCTACGCATTGAGCTTGTGTTAAGTTACAGCAACTGATGTGAGAAGGTTTGAGGTTGCTGAAGTGGAAGCTACTGAGGTGGCATAGTTTGTGGCCTACAAGAACGTGGAAAAATTAATTGAGTGTGGAATAAACACATTAATTCATCTTCTCTTGGTACATAAATAACATAATTTTTTGTACACAGTTGTTAGAAGCTCTCACGTTGACATACAGAACTTGCAAAGCGGGTAAAAATGACTTCATTTTTATCTTTTTTAGAATACAGAAATCAGAAGAGGCATAGAGAATGCAGAAAAAATAGAGAAGATTTTACACTCTGATTCAGAGAGGTTTCTTTTGTATATTCATACTTCTTTTGTATTTTAATTTTCTTTCAGAAATGAGAGACTTTTATACTCTGTTTGTTTACGAAGGTAATTATGTTATAATTATGAAAAGAAAATTAGTGTATTTTTTAATAATAAAAAGAATATCGAAAAGAATTTGAAGTATCTTTTGGTCATTTTCAATTTTTTTTCAAGCTTTTAAGGATCTCATCGTTCACGGCATTTTAACATTGTAGCAACAAATTTTTTTTATTTATATATTTAATAGTGCATTATTAAAATATTACATCTTACATTGTTAGTGTGTGAGTTTAAACTACATGATATATAACTTAAGTTATTCAAACTAAATAAATATGTTTTAAGTTATAAAGTTCAAGAATAAACCTGTAACGGGCTGTGTTCAAAGCGAATAATATTTACTCAGTAATTATTGGGTTTGGGCTGATGACGGGGTTATGTGTTCAAAGCAGACAATACTTACTCAATAGTTGTTAAGTTTGAGATGTTACATAGAGTATCAAAGCTAATGCTGAATTATATGATATATAGTTTAAGTTTTCTTAATTAAATAGATGTGTTTTAACTTGCTAAACACACTTTAACTTGCAAAGTCAAAAACAAATTCGTAACAAATCCGTTGTTACATAAAACATAATGCATTTCCCTATTTATATTTTATGATCTATTGTTAGAACACAAGGCTAGAGAACGAGAACCTCTAGCCGTGTTCTAAAGCTGTCAGGTTATTCTACACAAAATTATTGGCATTGATGTGGCGCCTTAACGTAACGCTTAGCCACAAGCTAACTAGAACGTCGATGTTGATGGCTTGATGCCGACTGGCACGGCGGGGTTGATGATGGCAGTGGCAGTCGATGCCAACGGGCTTTTTGAAATTTTTTTTTAAACTTCAACAATCTATTTTCAATTCATCACTCTCCACGTGGTGAACAACTCATTTCTATACTCTGATACCATGAAAAAGTTTTAGAATTAAAAAATAAATGTATTCATTTGAAAAAAAAAATATTATAAAGCCTCTATTTATAAAAAAAGAGTCAAAGATAGAATTGAGAACAATTCATAAATTACATAAATGCATGATTAAGTTTTCATAAACTATTGACGGGCATATCATGATTTAATTTGATTCGTGCCCTATAAATCAAACAACTTGAGAGGAAGATCTTAGATATAGAAAAAGATCTTGAACATCCTCATTATTATCAACATGCAGAGAAAATAATTAAATTATAATATTACTTGGACAATCTCCGGTCCTCGGTTAGAGCTGAACAAGGTGGCGGATATCATATGGATGAACATCAAGCACCGTTTGTGCACTGTATGCTCTTTCCCCGATTACCGAATATGCAGCGTCGGTGAAATGGATTGTGTCCCAGAAAACATACTCATCTCTGCTGGGACACGTTGTTTTAAGAGGAGTACATAATCCCATAGCATTCGTTTGACAGCAAGTTTCATTCGTAACCTTGAATGCTGAATATGACAAGACATTTCTTTAGAATTTCAGCCTTTTTTTCATTTTTTTATCACATTCCAGCAATAAGAAAGCAAAAGGCAGAAGACTATCAAAACAACAGCAAATCAATCTATTTGACATAAAAATCATGCTGACATTATTACTTGCAGAAGTAAAAGATATTTTACCTGGAGACGAGAAAGTAGAACTGACGATTTCATAAATGTTTACGTAGGTAAAGTTAGCACGGAATGGACTTAGATTCAGCCTATCAACCAGTGCTTTGAGCCTGTCATTGAACAACTGAACGGCGCTGTTAACTTTATCTGAACATGGAGCTTCGGCATTTAGGTTGTTATCGAGTGCTTTACCGAATGGAGTGCAACCTAATGGATTCAATCCGAATAGGGCCATCTTCCTCGCTCCGAGTTTGTACAAAGCCTGTCGATTTCCAGTGTAAAAACTATCAATAAATCACATGTTAAAATTTTATAAATTAAAAGGAATAAAATCAATACTATCTTAACATTTAAGGAATAAATTTGTAGTACTAACCTTTACTTGTAGAGAATATTGTTGAATAAGCACTTCAGCGTATTGTTCTGGGCTGTATATGCTACTGGTATTATACTGCGTTGGTACGAAATAGTTTAAGATATAGTCATTAGTGCCGATGGCAACTGAATACAAGCACTTGTTCAGATAAGCTTCAGCTGCAATCGGATTGTTTCCCATAAGTCTAGTAATCCTCGCGACAGTTATTCCATGATGTAAAATCTGTCGACTCAAGCTTATTCGATCACCCTACCAAAAACAAAAATAAAAATCACATGCAGAAGTATAAAATGAGTAGTAAAATTTTCGTTTTCTAGGCTTGAAACTATGTGATACCACTTGCTTTGCTGTTTCTTCCCGAATTCCTGATGCACCAGATGCATAATTTACACCTTTGAGGATCTCTGGACCATTTTTAGTGGCAAAGGGAGGAATGAAGCTGTCAAAACCTAGACGTTGAACTGTAACCAAAAATCAATTATATAGTTAGTTTCATGTCAGAATCAAGTTAAAACGAAAGCTATTACAGAAGTTATTTATAAGAAATATAATCTTAGTTAATAGACATGCTATTGCATCTTTAAGTATTAATAAAATTGAACAGAGATAAAGGCTAACCAATGACATCGATCTTGTTACGGCCGTTGCTAAATCTTCCAGTAGGACCAAAGGGAAAGTCTATCCCATATGGTAGATAATTTGCTTTGGCAGTTGTCACAAGATTGTTATTGTTTCCATCATCGGAATATGAGTCCCCGAAAATAAAATAACAAGGAACTTGAGGATTGCCATGAGCCCCATTTTGCAAATTCGTCCAAATAAAAAATGACAAAACAAACAAGGAACATAATGTTTTGGGATTAATAGCCATTGAAGAAATAATAGATGAGTTAATCACACGTAGAAGAAGATAGAGAGCACTATGCATGCAATTGATGAAGAATATGAGAAGGCTTAAATATATATAAGAAGCAAAGATGGTCCAACGCCTACTTTTCATAGTTGAAATTATAAAAGTATACAATAAAATCATTACACTCCAGCATTTTGGGTACTTCAATTTGAATAATATTAGGCTTTTGAAGTTGTATCATTTTACTTGATAATACTTTGGACTTTAGTTATACACTTTTGGTTACGAAGCTATCTCTATGGGCATTTCCTGGGGTTGGTTGTTGCGTGTACGCACAGCTCTAAGAAATGATAATGATGCTTTCAATGTATATAATAAATTTTCGTATGAGAATGTACCAAATTTTTTCATTAAAAAATTTAGAAGATGAAGAACCTACCATGTGAACCTCCTCTTTTCTACGTCCTTTTCTCATTTTGCTTCTCAGTGGGGAAATTTTCCATTTGATTTTCAGGCCAAATAATAATCAATGTGTACATGATTGTTTTAATGATCAAATGCAATGGATAACACCGACATTGATGTATACAGCATATAAAATTGACATGAAATACACACACCGAATAAACCTGTTATTTTCTCAAAGATTTACTGCATGATTTTGTTCTTCATTTCAAGAAAGGAATTGCTTGAAGCACACGTACTTGTTCTGATGAAATAATTTTAATTTTAGACGGAACTGCAGTGCATTTAAATACAAAATTATGATAATAGTGGTCGGTAGGTGGGGGTATTCTTGCAGATTTTCAATGAGCTAAAAAGAGTAACACCG
This sequence comes from Khaya senegalensis, assembly GCA_032402905.1. Classification (NCBI taxonomy): domain Eukaryota; kingdom Viridiplantae; phylum Streptophyta; class Magnoliopsida; order Sapindales; family Meliaceae; genus Khaya; species Khaya senegalensis. Next base: position 1,182,460 of record CP135538.1, on the reverse strand, counting down.
ATAAACCCTAACCCTAAACAAGGGTTTCAGATACTCTTCCGTTAGCAGCTAACTATATATGTATCTGATACCAGAGTATCGTGGAGGTAAGTTTCCCTTCAAAATTTTCAAACAATAATTGGTTTGAAGTTTTCATATTTCTTCAGCGTGTTTAAGTGATCATAAAACCCCGTTGACTAATTGCAGAGACATTACCCTCATTCGTGAAGTAAACGATTCACTACAACAAGGAGTTTATAATTCAAACCAAACATATATAATTCAAGCAAGTGTATGATATCAATCTTCCATAAATAATTTTTTAAAGCCTGATCATTATTCTTTAAGTAATATATAAGATGCTTTCAGTTTGGTCATTCGTTCATATATGTATTACAGCTGAGCTAGGCGGCTGATATCATAAGGATAAGCATCAGTAGAAGACTGAGCTGCGTATGCTCGTCCGCCAAAAAGTAAATTTAGAGCCTCCGTCGGGTGATAGGCATCCCAGAAAGCGTACTGAGAACTGTTTGGACATGGTCTCTCATAAGGAACACATAACGTTCCATATCCTACGTTACAGCAGGGAGAATTCCTCACAGTAAAACCTGAAATCAGTGAAAATATAAATTTCATTAATAGTTTTTCCCTCAAATGAAATCGTATTAGACACTATGCCAATTGGTCCAACCGATAATCGAATGGTATAAGAGGTTTCTTGTTCGAAGCTAGCACACATCGGAGTTATCAGGATTCGCTAGATGTTTTGCTTGCATGTATATGTTAAAGTTATGAAAAAGAAAACAGTTTGGATAGTCGATATCAACCTGGAGATGGAGCACTTGCAGAGGTCATGTCATAGAGATTTATGTAGATAAACTTAGTATCTGTAAGGTTTTTGTTGAGGACATCAACAAGGGATTTGAGCTCAGTATTGAAAAGTTGGGCTGCGTTGTTGATTTTGTCCACACAGTTGCTGGAAGAACCATTTGTGCCATGTATAGCCACTTCAGCTGGAGCGCAACCTAACTGACCCAATCCAAATAAAGCAATCTTCCTCGCGTTGCACTTGTACAAGATCTGGTACCAATGAAAAATAAATTAATAACCTTAATTTATCACAAATTAGCAAGAATAGGTGAGATGCCCGTCTTGTGTCATCAAAGCTATATTATTATTACATCTTTTATCTAATTATGAAATATCGGTAATAATATAATATTACTACGCCAGCTTGTATGAATGAGTTTGTATAAGTGTTTGCACAAAAATAATTACTACTTACATTTAATTGTTGAGCATATTGGCTGGCAAGAACATGGGCATATTGCTGTGGGTTAAACAGAAGGCGAGTTAGAGGATATTGTGGTAAGAAGTAGTTGTTGATGTAATCGTTATTGCCAATTATAACTGAATATATGCACTTGCTTAAGTAATTCACGGCTGAATTGTTACTTCCCATTATGTCAACAATTGTGCGTACTGTAGTTTGATGATTTTGTATCTGACGATTCAAGCTTATTCGTCCTCCCTACAGTAAATTAATTAATTAATTAATAAAATTGATGAGCTCCTTTAAGGAATGATTAGTATTTCATCCACCCAGAGTCAAATAGCAAGTCGAAAAATGATTTATTCAATTTCTTACCAGATAAAAACCAGATTCATCACGAATTCCAGCACCTCCAGATGCATAATTTACACCTTTGAGAGTCCCGTTGCCTCTGGCAGTTGCAAAGGGTGGAATGGGATTCTCAAATCCGAGACGTTCAGCTGCAACGAAAATGTACGTTTAGCAAACCCTGCTTAAAGTATGCATAAATGTCACATATTTGCAAATCGAAAATTTTCTTATGTTGGTATAAGTTGGTTTAATTAGTAAATTTTTTTATCGATAGCACAAAAATAATACAAAGTTTTTCATTCAAATCTCACTCATATTTAGTATAATCATTCTTGCTTTGGATCGATTTTGATCCATTTTTAAATCGTTTTAAAGTTGTGTGAGAATTTGCGACTAATTCTAAAAAAAAAAAATATTTTTTTTAAATAAAATAAAATGTACTCATTTTAAATATAAATATATCTTTTAATCTAAAATATTATATTAATTAAATATGAATATACCACTTATATTCACTAAAATGTTAATTAAAAAATTTAGAATTGAAATTAAATATTCAATGATCTAAAATTATCGTAAATTTTTAACAAAATTTAGCATCTTATTTAAATTATCAACTATCATGTATGATTCAATATCAACAAATTCTATGATGAGAAAATAAAAATATACAAAATTTGTCATAATTTGAATAAAAAATGCATGCACATGAAACACATGAAATAATTTGAATATTTAATTTAGAAAAATAAATAGTAAACTAATAAAGCAAATACTGCAATAGGTGATGTGATACAAGAAATAATTGAAGTATTTAATTTATATATACAAATAATAAATCAATAAGACAAATAATTGAATGAGTGGAATAATTTAATATTTAGTCTATATAAACAAATATTAAATAAATAAGACAAATTCAATAAATGAAATAGTTTAAATATTTAATTTTTATAAAAAATAATAAATTATTAACCTAATTAATTGATTTGTATAAATGATAATTATATTTTAGATAGCAACCAAATTTGTAAATAGTTATTAAAAAAATCCACATTCAAATTCAATAAAATGGTGAGAGAGAATTAGAGAAAGGGAAAAAATTAGGGTTAGGTTAGTAATGGGTAGACCACATGCAATATCTATCCTAACTCTACCTTATTTTTTATTTCAGTTCTTCTAGAACAACCACAAATACTTTTTTGGTTATGATTCTACTACCAAAAATTCAATGCGTACTCTTAGCATTCAATATATATTCCTAAATAATCTAATTTTTCAATTATTCAACCATTTTATTTTATTAAGTTCAATATTAGCTAGATTAATCAATATTTATATGTTTCGATACAACAACAAAATATTATTTGTAACAAATAATTTTGTTAGTTAGTTAATTGGTCATATTTTATTCATAAAATGGGTTTATGTTTAAAATTTGTTGTTGTGTGCTCAAATGTATTATAAGAATAATGTAAGACCCAGTAAAAAAAAAGTTATATTATTAAAATTTAAAATTTAAAATATTAACTTAATTTTTAGATTTGAATCAAATTTAAATAAAAAAATTGAATTAATATTTATCAATTTTAATTTATTTTTAATCAAAATTCACCCAACATATTTTTAAATCATTCAATTCAAGTAATCGATTAATAAATGTATAAACTTGATAGGTCTCAGTCAAGATTTTAAAAGGAAATAAGCTGAGATTGAGGAAGGAAGAGACATACCAATAACATCAACCATAGTGCGACCATTAGTAAACCTTCCGGTGGGTCCTGTAGGAAAATCGATACCATATGGAGGATAATTGCATCTTGCCAACGTTGGTAAAAAATTGTTATTTCCATTGTCAACTTGTGAATCTCCAAAAATGAAGTAGCAAGGAACCTGCGGTTCTCCATGTGCCCAATGTTGCCGATGCAGTCCTAAAACCAGCAACAAGAAGCACAGTGAACTAACCCTAAATGCCATTTGCACAAGCATGCAGAATGAGAGACTAGACTATCAGGCAAGCATGACAGTACATTTATAGGGAGCAAGGGTAGCTGTACTTCCTTGTGTATTAAATGATTGAAGGAATGTTAGCAAGGGTAGGTGTACTTCCTTGTGTATTAAATGATTAAAGGAGTATTTTAAGTTTTAACTTTACATCTATTGCAAGTACATTCATCCTACAAAACCAATGTTATATGAACTTGACTAATTCAATGTATGTTATATTTTTTAACATAAATTTAAATTATAGAACAAAAATTTTAAAATAATTAACATAAAATTACACACACATGTGCACATGATGTAGAATAGATTTGTACATAATTTAGAATATTCTTGTAAGTATTTTAATGTAAGTATTTTAATGTAGAATAGATTTGTACCTAATTTGGAATGTTCTTGTAAGTATTTTGTCTTTTTTTTTTTTAAAATAAGGAGGAATTTGAACTTCTTGTTGTTAATTGGGTGGGGTTAAAGTCTGCTTAGTTCTGACAATTTTTCTGAAAATGCGATTCTCGATTTGACTACAACCGATAGGGCAGGCTACAAGGTTGAGTACTTGTCGAGTAGGGTGGTTATTTAAAAAGTACAATATTAACTAAATTTCAACTTAGATTCCATATGCTTTATGTTGGAATCCGGGAGTCAAAATGTTTATTTCATTTTATTTTTAAAAATAAAAAAATATATTCTAGTACTTGTGAAAATAAGAAAAGCAATTATTTTAATAAATAATCAAAATTAATTTTTTTAAAATGATGAAATATTTTAATTAAAATTTTAAAAATAATATTTTGTATACAAGTATTACTATACATCCCGAGTTTAATATTAAATAACGATATATTATTCATTGATTACGCAATAAAATTTGTTAAATAACTTATTAATCAATTTCACTATTAAATTAATAAAAAATATATCATTTAAGATAATTACTTAGAATGTATAATATTACTATTTATATAATTATTTTTAACTATAAATTCAAGCTTGATAATATCCATTTTAAACTACCAAATTTGTACATAGCTAAAGTAGGACTTCAAGTGGCCTTGCCAAATTTTTTGAAAGTCATATAGAAAATATTTACTTGTTATATCTAAACTACTTATATACATATAACCTATTTGATTGAGTCTAGAAATAATGTTAGGCAAATTTTGGTGGAACTTAAAAGATAATACGTGCTATTGCATGCCCTATCCTCTACTTTAAGCAAATGTTTGCCGAGCACCTTGGATGTTGTCGAGAAGTCTGACGAGAAACAGATAAAATATTTCACTAGGAGCTTGAAAAGAGTTGAGATCCAAATTCAGGTTATGTATAGAAATGATACACTTTTTTTTTTGAATTATAATAATTAAAATATTTGATAAATATTAAATTTAATTGAAAATTACTTATTATTTATTTATATTTTAATATTTAATAATTATAATTTCAAAATCAAATAAATTCCATTCTTAATATGCAATCTATTCATATAAAGAATCATTAAAGATACACAATACAATTATATTATTTTACATCACTAAACAGCATTTTAATGCCATTTTAAACAATATTAAAATTATAAAAATATTATTTAATATTATATCCTTTGAGATTGAAAAAAAAAATTACAAAGAATAAAAAGATACAATCAATTTGTAATAAGCAAAACCATAAATTATAATGAATTCGAGGGGGAAATTTATTAAAAAAAAAAAACCCTTTAAATCTGAAAGGAAGAAAAAGAGAACTAAATAATGCCAAAAAGACCCACTGGGTTTTCACATCTTGAAGTTTACACCACAAACCTTGAGCAAAACTTCTGTACTCCAAGAAACAATAGCTTCAACAGATTTTATGAGTTGAAATGAAAGTTATTGGGGGAAAAAAAATCACACTTTTTATTATCAGAGAAAAAGAAGAAGTGGACTAGTCTTTTACACTCTGCTGTACACAAGTTTCATCCTCAGCTGTAGAATACAACCTAAATTGTCTGCAATTTGCAAGCCCCTAATCACTCCACCAGAAATCAATCTCTCCAGTAAAAAATGAAAATGAAATATCAAAAATAAATAAATAAATAAACAAACAAACAAAATGCAAGCTCACGACCAACCTGTGACCATAAAGAATAACAAAGCAACTAGCTCAACCAAAGATAAACTTGACCCAAAAAAATATAAAAACAAAACCTTCAAAACATCAAGTGAGACAAAAAAAGGATGGGGGGAATATCTGATTTTGTTCATCAACCATGAAAACAAGCTTCTTTGGGATCAGAATTAGCTAAAATGCACTGCTGCTATCCCTTCCACTCCTTGAGTAATTGAGTTTGCCCACTGCAGGAAGGAAGAGAACAGGCATGATTAGAATGGTTCTGGAATTGTAATTGTGGATATTAAATCAAACGCAATCTTTTTGCAAATGAAAGAATTTTGAACAGATTTACAAGCATGCTTTCTTCCACCTGCGGGGCTTCAATATCAACTGCCGAGAGATGAACAGAAGGCAGAGGCATCAAGAAGACTTAGAACAATTGAAGAGCCATTTTAAGCTTGTTCTGTTTCCATTTTGGCAATTTATAGAAGGCATCTTTCGTCATTCCAAATTTCTCTCTGAACTCCTCTGATGACAGATAAGTCTGCAAACCATCAAATATAAAATCTCTTCAGAATGACATTAAAGCCATTAACTGGAAATAAAATTAATACAATTTTGATATTGTACCTCTCGCTTAGTCACATCAATTTCTGTAACAGGATCAGTTGATGTTATCTTAAGGCGTTCATAACCATATATTGGGAGACCTTCCTCATCTTCAGCTTCACCTTCTTTAACATCTTCCTTTATAGTGAGGGATTCTATTCTGCTGCTCATGGAGTTCTCCTTGGAATTTGATTCTGATTTTGATTTGACTGAATTCGGAAGCAATTTGACTGAATTCGGAAGTGATTTGGCTGAATCCGGGCTCACTTCATCCGCAATGAGAAAATATTTTAATCTCAAGTACATATAACTGGTGTACAATAGTAACTAAATTTTCTCTCAGTTACTCAATTAATTCATACCTTTAATAGATTTAGGTATAATAGGCTCTCGAACTGGGGGTGATTTTTCAAAAGAAGCGGTGAGAGCTGCTATAGCAGCAGACTTGGGAGTAGCCACTTGTGCAGAATCTGGAGTCACGGATTTCGGGTAAAGCTTCCTAACCATTGGGGGTGGAGTTGAAAGGTTCCTAGCATTAGGGTTCTCAAAATTAGCTGCTAGTGCATTGAAAGCAGGAGACCTGCCCCTCACACGAACTCGGTCAGGACTGAATGACATGCTTCTGGAACGCTGTGATTTATCTGGCACAGCAGACCTTCCTCCGTATGATACAGGTGTTCTCCGTTTGGGTTTCTGGTCATGCATTATATACAATATCAGAGGATAAAACCAACAGAAGAAATGCAATTAAAATCCAAAACTGGTGGTGAAGAGTTAAATGAAATAGATAGCAATCAACTTGCCCAATTAAACATTTTATCTATGTAGTCAAACTTAAAATGCAGGTTAAAAGTACAACTAATCTTTCAACTGCTCATCCCTTACTTTTCAACACTATATTTTCAAGTCTTTCACGGAGACATGTTTAACAGAAATGCAAATATGTGAACATAATCTAAGAAAATCAAATGGGCTCAACAAGTCAATAGTAAAATACAAATATATAAGCAATAATGTACTAACATGGTAGATAGACATATGAATCAAGTAAAAATTCCTTAAGAGTCAACGAAATATCATGTAACACTTATCAACCATTAAGAAAATTAGATGTAAAGGAGTATCATATATGACAAGGAATTCAAGGTGCCAGACATACATGTATACTAGGAAAGCAACAACTCAAAATCAAGATAACAAAAAAGTTTTAAATGGAAGCATCGAAAGAAATCTTACATCTACAGTTGGAGTACCACCATTTTTCACAATTGCAAGTTTCCTTTGGAATGAATTTCCATGCATCTGCACCAGACAAAAAATTTAATCCCTTGCAGAGTTCAGAGTCATAGCAACCACTTTACAATAACTATAAAGCCACTTACTGTAGACTTTGCTGAATCCCATGTAAAGAATCGGGTGAAGAAAGGCGGCTCACTTCCTTCCATTATGATATATATTGGAGCTTCGCGAGATAATTTTTCCAGAAGAAAATCATGCTCAAGAAATTTCTGTGACAGTGACCAGAAAAGAGATGAAATTGTCCCAAGGAAAATTGCCGGGTACTCAAAAATCTTAAGACACACTAAAAATGCACTAAAAACAATCATCACAGACTTAAGTTAAAATAAGCTGTGGTCTAGGCCAAGCCAAGTGTCATCTGATGACACAGGTTTGAACATTCAATAACAAAATGATATTGTGGCACCCAAATAAGAGTATCCCAAACGAATGTTTGTAACAAAGCTGCAACAAATGACTATAATTTAGAAGCTAATTAATCTTACCTCCCCAATAGTTAAAGCGTGCATTTTGGTCTTAGTGTCAACCTTCTGCCCAACCCAGACAAAGATCTCTGAGTGACAATCCAGGATGAAAATATCTTCAGTCATCAAATCATCCTGGGAGAAGTTATAGATCTCCTTCACCTGCAATAATAACTTCCCACTTTAAGCCCTGTTGCAAATAACAGTACACACACAATATGGCTTTTATACAAGTTTCCCTACACATGCTAATGAAGTAAATTTACACACCAATAAAAAGCACAAACTATTCTTATAATATGAGAGCACTTTGTACATCACAAAGTATACAGTAATATTTAGCTACGGCAAACAATGGACAAGCAAGCAAAATGTACATAAATGACAAAAATATGTTCTAAACAATCACATGTTATAAATAAGCATAACTGATAATTTAAAACTACATTTGCCAATATTCAAATTACCTTCAGATTTCCTGCAGATGAGTATGCATATAGGCAGTAATCATAGCCATGGAAAGAGAAAGAAAAGAAAAAAGAATTAGATACAGTTTATATTTAAAATACTACAAATAAATAGAAAAATCACAAAAATTTATACTATCAACAGAAAAATTAATGCATACCTTTTGAGAATGTGCAAGAAAAAAGGTGAGGGTCACTTTCAGCCTCTCTTCCAATCTTTTGACTTGGGTATTCAGATTTTCCTCCCAACAGATCCCAAAATTGTTCAAATTCTGAACCTTCCTTTTGTGGCTTGCTTTGTAGATTTGGCTACAAAAATCAAGAAGCTATCAGAACAGACAATCAAACCCTAAACGGACAAAGAAAGCATGAGAATCCATAAGAGCCTCCAAGAGCATACAATGTATCAGTCTAGAGATAAATTAAGGTGCCCTGGTCCTTAACTCAAAATTTGAATCTAAAAGGATTTTCAATCAAGAGTGATAAGTAACTTGGGCTGCAATGTACGCATTTTTTAATTTAATGACATATAGTCATCTTTAATATCTGTTCTATCCATTGTAAAAATTTACCCAGAGAACAATCATGGATAAATGTGGATGAGCAAAATCAAATTTCTCTAAAGTTAAAATATACTTCAATACATATTATACCTTAATCAAATCCAGCTGCCTCTCAACAAGTTCCTGGTCCTCCGAGGATGCAAGATTTCCAGACCACGTAAAGACAGTTGAACCACTATGTAATATGTAACAGTATGAGGAATTCAATGATGACGCAACCTAATTGAAGTTTAAGGAGGGGGAAAAAAGATAAACATCATATTATTTACAGAACAAGTTTACACCCTTAAACATTACAGAACAAAGTTAGAAATGTGTCAGTAATAGCATCTGGACTATGACTTGTACAGCATGTTGAATAATTAGCATCACCACCACAAATTAGAAGAAGACTATAACAAAAATAAAAATAAAATGATTCTTTTCAATACCTGAAGTAGGCAGTTACTTGTATAAACTAAAGAGAGATAAAAGAAAATTATAGTGATTGCTGAAAAACAACAATCTATGTAGTCAGGCTAATGGTCCATTTGGTATTGAGGGGTGGTGGTTTCTAGGCCACAACTGCTTTGGAGTGGAAGCAGTAAATGTCAAATTTTAGTGAAAAGGTAGGTGGATTCCACTAAAAGTTGATGTTACTAAACACCATTTTAGCTTTATTTCCAAAGTCGATTGGAATCACCTCAATACAAAACAGACCCTAAGTGACCAAGAAATTGTAACAGCCAAGAAGATAGAAAAATGTTATCATAAAATTGTTAATTTGGGAAGTACTTCATTCGTAAATTATTGTTTCATCTATAACAAAATTGGTAATGAGATCCAAAATCAGTTGGCCTCAACCAGGAAATCTGTTATGACAGTTGCACAACTGACTCTAGAAAAATTTACAGTGGTCTCCTGGAGATAATAAATTTCCCATATCCAAAAGAGAGTCCCATGACAGCATAGCATCAAGAATAGTAGCTCAATTGCACATCCAAATTAGTTATAGAGGATATAAGTCAGTATCAGAGAATGACATACTGGTTCAACTTGTATCGCTTGCATATTATCAGGTCCAGAACCCTGAACTCGAAATAGTGCAACACCATCTTCATTGTATGTATCGTCAGGAATTTCCTTCTCTGCAACATATTTCTTGTAACCATCGCTAAGACCACCCTAATATGTTTCACATCGGTTGATTTAGTAGTCACACGAAAAATTAACTAAACTAAAAATGTTCATTAAAAAATATTAATTTTTAATCAAATTCCCACACCTTAAAAACAATATAGCTCTGGAAGATTGAAAAGAACTGAATTGGTTCATTTCCTTCATAGGTTCGGGCCTAGCAATCAATAACAACATACCACCATTATGGAAAGTAGAACATAACAAAGGCAAATAACTGCATCAAACATAATAAAAGCAATTACAGGTGTAAAAAACTACCTGGGAAGGAAGAAACTTCATTGATTCAACCATCTTACTGGCCAGTGAAATAGCAGAAGCTCTTTCTTCCTATGCTTAGCAATAAAAACTTAATGAATGAATAGAAAATAAATGCAACAAAAGAATGTGTTCTTATTTGTGTATGCCAATGAGTATTTCAGTGTACACATAAAATCTAAGAGAAGAAAAAATATAGCTGCAAAAGAATGAACCCACAAACAAGTTCTATCAGTGCAGAGCATGCAATGCTGGCTGCAGCAAAATGTTATATGTAGGGAAAACACAGTACCAGTTAACCTATTGCTATTGTGTATTCTAGTTTGAATTCTTTTTGAGATATCCAAATCCATTTCAAGACAATAAGAATTTTAACTATAAAGTACCTCAATCAAAATTAGCCAATATAACTTTTTGAAATCTCACACAAACCACCATAAGATTGAGCTCAATGGATGCTTGATATTTTAGTTTCTCAGATTATTAACCCAGAATTAATCATATCCAGTGTCTGCTAACAAGCATAAACTAGTAAAAGGATAGTTTGCAATTCCAAGTGACAACCATGAAAAGAATAATAAGTTACACCCAAGCCCGAAGTACAGAAGAAGTGCATTATATAAAAGTTAACACCATATCTAAATACCAGAATGTGTTTCCAAAGTTGATATTAAAATGTTACGGATAACTAATCATTAGCATTTCAACTATTTCTGGTAGATATATGCAACAAATTGATATGTCAGCCTAGTATCAGCTATTCTAAATGTTAACGTATTGTGTATCCATATATAATCACCTATCATTACTAGCAAGATGAAGGCCCAAAATACTTTGAATGAAGCTTTAAGAAAGAAAAACAAAGAGAACCTAGACATCAGACTCTGCAGATAAAACTACAAAGATGTGAGGCAGCTTATTACATATGCAATTAAGAAGTGTGCTACTTCTCATATTACAAAAAGAAGAGTCAGCGCTCATTGTTCAATGAATCAAAGAGAGACTAAGAAACAAGGCAGCAAGCTATAGACAACAAAGACCACGTTGAATTGGTATTAGTTGCCATAAAAGTGGTTTGGGATAACAGTAGCAGATACAATACATCAGTGAAGTTTATCATGCACATGATGAAATGTTACAAAACTACATAAGACATTTACGTTCCCAAAAAACTATTCCATTTAGCACCATTAACGACACATTAGGAATGTTAATTTCTATAATCAAACTTTAGTGAACTATGAAAATAGTAATAACAATGAAACGAAGAAAACATCTTAGCTTTCTGAGCTATGAGGGAAGCAGAATTTCATAACAGTAAAAAGCAAAATTATCAAAGAAATGAACTGAGATTCATTTCATACTTTTCTAAGAGGCCACCGTAGAAGCTCAATCATGTGGCAGACCCAACAATAGATTCTCAAGACCTCATACTATTTTCTTGGATTGTATTATAATCCAATTCGTGAGAAAAAAACTTGGTTATATAGTTATTCATAGTATAATATAATGCAAGAACAAATAGTGTGTAAAATTATATATTTAATAGATAAATTAATATTTAACTAGTTTTCATTTAAATTGGTTTTCGCTGGATTTTTTTGTGAAATTTGGCCTTGTTACTAAATCGCTATTTACAATCTTGTCTAATCTAATACGGCACGAAACAATGGATATACATACAAGTCGATCCTAGTCTAGTTCATCAATATTCCAATCCTATCTGATCTGCCAAGACTAGGCCTTCCTTGGAAATGCTTGTCAGTCTGTGAATGTAATACGATAACAGAAGTTTGAGAGAGTGGGGGAGGATAAGAAAGGGGAAAAAAAAACTACAGAGGAAAAAGCAGCAAAATTGCTTAAATGTACCTCCACACTCTGCTTCCCGAACCATGTTCCTATCAGATATTCCTCTTTATCTTCTCCAGGGTATGAATACTGAAAAACATAGCAGTCCCCACTGTAAAGCTTTGACTGATCAGCAGCTGGAAGGAGAACCTTTTCCTGACCATTCACACGCCAAACCTGTGCAAACAGGCAGAAAAGAGCAACAAAATCATAAATCTGATTTATAAATATGATGGACAGTTTATAAACTACGCCCATAGAAGGTCCAGAGAGGGGTGAGGGCAGAGCTGCTAAAAAATTTAATCTTGGGCAGAAAAGAAATCTATTTTATAAATTTCTCAGACATCTAGGAGAATTTTCAGAAACATGCATGAAACTTGAAGAAAAAACATCAATAATTCTTTCAGTTTTTTTATGTTACCAAAACTATTTCTGCAAAAATACAGCAAATATTTCTCAGGGAATCTTTTGATTGCATTAATTTGATTTTTAGTTTGCAGCAGATGTTCAGGCTTCTACATATTTTGAAAAAGTGACATGAAATTTCCAACTGATTCTAGAGCACCTTCTTTCCAGTATGTGATATGTCTTAACCACCATTTCCCACCTAATGCCTTCTTTCGCTTATATTTCACATTCCATTAACTATAGGAGACAGGGTAGGAAACAAAAGAAGGTTCAACAAGAGCATTATGTCTGGCAGAACTTCCATTGAAAAGAAGAAAGTAGTATGCTTACATGGTATATTTTTCTTCCACAATAGAGTAAAGTTATATTGAGATGTAAGTAAAAATGGTAAGGGAAAAAGAACTCAAGAACAGGCCTTCTGTCAGACTCAGAACACTAAATCGAAAGGAAATCTGGAAGACTATTATACAACTAAGCATAATGTACAAGAATAGGCACCTGCAGATTTCCCGTGCAATCAATGTATGGCTGAGGTTCTTCTTTTACAGGATCGGCTTTCAACAGGCCCTTGACATTAACCCCCTGACGCTTTAGAAGAGCTAAATAACAAGATAAAAATTGAAGTGATAAGTACAAGACCACAGTTAAATGATCATGACATTGTCAAATAACAATAACTTCCAGGAGGATAATAGTTATATTGAAGAGACAACAGCACTTGGACTATATTTGAGTTACTGACCAGCAACTTTGCCTCTACCATCTTCAGAAACTGTCACATTAGTTGTTTGAGGCCAGGAATCAAACTTTGATCGAAACATAACCGTCTCAAATCCCTCAATTACACGAATAATGTGAGATTTTGATCTATCAGAATCTTTGAGTAACTCCTGTTCAGTGAGACCAGAAGTGGTACAAAGAGAGAATGAGAATTTCATCTAGATCGACATAACATGTTGGATAAAATATGATTGTATATTACTTCTGCAGCTCCGCTTGCACTTTTTCTTTCATCAAGAGAAGTATTTCTCCCCATCCATACAAACACTTCCATCCCACAATCCAGAAGATAGCAATTGTTTGTGTCAAGCAATTCCCTCATCAAAGAATCAGCCTCAACGGGTACTGCCTGACCCTTGTCAACACTTTAAAGGCAATTAAACTTCTGTCAGAACTAAAGCCTTATTGAATGTGGTAAATCCATTGTTAAAAGGTAACATCATTTGGCAAAATGCAAAATGCTAAATTCATATTGCTATCTAATTCTTAATTAGTTTTCCAACTCTTTTTCTGCAAATAAGAAAGAAAAAGAATTAAGCTTTATTTTTCGATCAGATTCTTAATTGAAACGTCCAAGGGAAGTTATGGAAAAGATATGGAGAAGGAATATGCACATATTGCAAATTTCATCTTAATTGAAACATCTAAGGGAAGTTATGGAAAAGATATGGAGAAGGAATATGCACATATTGCAAATTTCATCCAATGACAACCTATAGGCCAAGTTAAAAATAACAAGATATGTTTGCTGCAGATCATCCTCACATAGCAGTAACAGAAACTAAGGCAAACTGAAATGACAAGTACCCATATAGCTTAGTAGCATGAGAATCGGCACTCTCATCCTCATCAACAGCAGTTTTTCTTGGAAGAGGAGCAAATCCACCGAAGAAGCCCCAAAATTCTCCAGTTTCAGCATCAGCCATCAATTTTCCATCCTCTAAACAGAGAGCAAACTGTTAGACTCAGAAAAGCAGTCATTCAAATATCAAATTTAGATGTCATTATATTGACTTACCAACAGCAGCTACCTCACATTTTCCATCATGATAAGTATCTTTGATGTACTGTACAACTTCAAGAGCCTTTGCCCTTTCTTGAATTGATGAATTAGAGCCATTAAATTGAAAAATCTTGGACTTGGTATCTAGAATGAATATGTCATCATGATTGAGTGATGATCGAGCAAAAGGAACCTGTTACAAAAAGAAACGATTTCACAAAGAGAAAACACACATAAAAACTCATCATTCAGAATAGTCCCTCATCAGAAGACAAGCTATGTCCATAGACTTGCCTCTTTAACATGAACAACATGCTTTCCTCTGCAGACAAACAAGCGTGTTTGATGTTCTTCAGGCTCAGCATGTTTGAATCCAGATGAAACCCCGCCTTCTTGAGGTATAATACATGGTTTAAAATAAGATAGAAACCTCTCAGTTTCATGGCCCTGTACTTCACGATACTGAACAGCACGTCCTCCAAGAGCCGCATCCAGTTCAACTGTCTTGATGGCAGCAGTACCTGCTTCATCCTATTTTAACATAATTGTGGTTACAAAATCAAAATTATATTGTGATGCTATAGTGGGCAAGGACTAGAACAATGAACTAATAAGGACTAACCTGAGAAGTATCTTTACCAAGCCAATAATGGATATCGTGACGTAAGGTACCACTTTTTAAGGCAGTTGTCTACACAGAAGAAAGCAACATCATACATATCAATCAAAACTGATGAAACAATAAAAGGTGTCAGAATTCACTTCTGAGAAAATTATACACTAAATGCAAGGACTCGCACCTTTAACCAAAGAGTATAGCATTTTAGTTTCATTGAATGCTGAGTTTTCTTTTTGATAAACATATAAGGTACCAGAAAATTTAAAAGACCTATAGAAGTAAAAGTACTTGCAGTGTTTAAGGGTGGTTCTGGGTAAACTAAAATCGCAGTTGCAGCCGCTAGATCGGCCTTTCCCATTAATCACCATGAAAACAAGTCGAGAAAGTGAAAGAGCACAATTGGTTGATGAAAAAAAGGAAGTGATGTCTACAAGCTTCATCATCTTGAATTTACCTATCCCAAACAACTAATGTATAGGCATATTCAATCAAAAACATGGGCACACTGAAAGAAGAAGTGTTCAAATGTGTAGTTATAAAATAAAGTAGATTGTGGAAACAAGTGCAAATTAGCGACAAGTGAACAAGTAAATTTATTTCGCATCAATAAGAGCTACATAAATTTGCGATTGTTAACACAAATTAGCTCCAACACGCCACCAGGATGCCTAGCCAGGAGAATATATTAAGTTTAAAAGTAAAGAAATGCAGGAAGCAGTCCAAATTACCATCTTAAATCTAAGCTACATGAACCTGATTTGAATGTCCTGTAATCAAAAGAAGACTTCTGCAAACCATTGCCCATTAGGCAAACAAAAGCATATCTTGGAATAATAACAGAACAGAATATTCAGTCAACTTTTAGTGGTATAACTAGAGCTCTATAGATAAGCAGAAAGAGTTTAGTATAAACATGCAATAGGTATAAGATGTATTGTGCAACAAGATGCATGAGTACATACAAAACACACTATATATGTATGAGGAACATGATTGGAACATAATCAAATCACATACCTTCAAAATCACATATGAATCCCCTGTGAAAAATTTCCCATAAGAGGACTTTGGTACAAGAACAGGCTTAAAATTTTCAATGCGCCATATTTCAATTCCACTGTATATTGTCAAGGAGAACACTGGATTCACAAGATCAATTCAAAACCATATGTCAAGACAAACAATATCACAGTTCAGCTGCAGCTGTATCAGTTGTCAGCATTGTTTAAATTTATTGTCTGTCTACTTTTTATTTGTATCAGTTATGATCATTTTCTTTAAAATTTGATATTAAACAAAATATATATATATATATATATGGGTGATAAGAAATTCCAGAGGTGCTGCATATTTCATAAGAGAAAGGATACGCCTTTTGTCCAGCTCCTTGGAAAGCTGAATCTAAATCTCTCATGGAAACAGCCATTATACTGTTGTAGCTTTAATTATTTGACTTTCCACAACTTTGACTACAAGATAGAGAAAGAAGTACCCTGAAAATGATCAGCACCATTAATTATAAAAGGGAAAAAAAGGGAAAATATACCATAGGAAGAAAAACAGCAAAACATTCGTGGCAAGGACTCTAAGAAAATAGTTGCTCATATTTCTGCTTCTTTTTACAGGTGAGAAATTATAATAAAATAGCTCAATAGAGATGCTAACCAAGTACAGAGAACATATGAAAAAGAGAAATTGTTGTCGACAATGTTACAATCAAAGAGGCAAACAAACATAATGAACTGAAGCATGTGTACATAAATAAAGCTAATAAAATACTTCATCCGCTAAAGAAGCAGATACATATAGAAGCACATGGTGTAGCTCAAAATCTACCGTAGATCAAATCAATATATATGTAAGATGAATTTCAAAGAGAACTTGAAAACCGCTAAACTTTTGTGAGGATTAGATAAGGCATTGAATGTGTACATACTAATAAAACACTTATATATATGCTTACCTCCATCTACTCTCTCAACACAACAGATACACATAATTACAGACAACTCCTTCTAAATAAAAGCATGCTTCATAGGAAACTCTTAGTGAACACTCACAGAAACCTCAGAAAACTTCCAACAGACATTTGCAATCTTATTTTCAAATTCCCTGGTTTGTCTCCCTTTCTCAAGTCCCAAACTAAGATCTATGATATAATTTAGTTTGACTCAATTACTTCATTACACAAAAATTAAAAAATTTTCATCCACTTAGACATCTAGGAAAGTCATATCCATAAAAGAATTTCCAAGGAGCCAAAGTACAAGGGAAGTGATGTGTCATAAACACTAACCCAGTTTTCAACTCTTGCAGCTTATTAAAACATACCAGACTCGAAATCAAATGTCTTTATAATCAGATAATTCTTTCATTTTCATTATAGCTAAATTCTCCAAAAAAATTCTTGGACTTACAAAGCACCAGAGAACTACATTGTCAGCAGGCTAGGCATTACAACCAACTCTAAGGGCAGCACTTGAAATTCTACTTTGGTAATAAATCTTTATGAGGCATTCAGAAAATCAGTTGAGTATGTAATCCACAGGTAATGAGAAGACACAACCTAAGCATCTTAAGTGTTTCCACTCGACCCTATCATCCACTATTTCAGCCAATCCCATTAAAACCAATAAATTTGTACCCATCTAATAAGGCTTTCCATTAAGGTCTGATGTAATGTTAGAACAAGCTCACATGGTGATTTAACAATCAGCAACTAACCAATTAATGGTGAATACAGAAAATGCAAACACAGCACACATATAAATTAAACTGAAATTCAATAAAATGAGCTCATTTTCATATGTAAGTATATTTATGTACACATACAAAGACCCTGAAAATTTGACACAGTCAAAAATGGCTAACATAATAAAAGTGATACCAGATAGGACTTTGCGAGTAGGCAAAAACCCCAAAAAGCATACAACACAACGAACACATGAAAACTCTCCAAGTGAAGAGTTGCCACCGGAGAATTGTATATTGCTGAAATTTATAAAAGAATTCAATATCAAATTACAATCCCAAGAAATTTCTGAAACCCAAAAACGAATACACTTGCATCGAAATTCAAACAGACAAGCAAGCTCGAAAACAGGCAAACGGATATTAGATCAATAAAACTCCAATCCTGACACCCCTATCTACGAATCAGATCAAGTTCTCACTAGAATAAACAAACAAAATAAAATCATAACCAATCATCAAATTTCAGTAATATCTATAAACTAAAAACATCCCACATGTCCATTTCTCACCAAACATTCAACATACACTTTTATCTCATTGAACTCAGCAAAAGAAACAAAAACAAAAAATACCCAGATACCAAAATCCAAGATAATAAAACAAAAAAAATCGACGATCTTTACCTGACAATTTCAAAAGAAGAAGGAAAAACGGCAGCAACCCAGATCCGGTCTACAGGAAAAAAAATCCAATGTGGAATGAATTTTGACGAAAAAGCTGACGAAAGAAAATAAAGGTGACAGAGAGACAAAGAGAGGGAAAATATAGTGGGGCAGAAGCAAAAGGAAAGAGAAGAAGAGAGAGAAAAGTCGGAGAGAGAAAGAGAGTCGAGTTGGAGGGAAGAATGATGAGTGCCAGGCGTGCTTGTCACTAATGGCAACAGAAAAAGCTCACTCTACAACAGCACATGAACTATAATATCTAATTTGCATTTAAATATTCAAAATGTCCAGATTTCTAACAATCATTGACAAAAATAAATATATAAAATTAACAATATCAAACGATTAACACAAATATCATTAGATTAACACTATTTGATAATTGTTGAGAAAGAATTGCTGTAATTATGTTACTGGGTTGTTTTGATTTGGAAAATACTAAAGAGAGGAATCTGGAAAATTTCGAATTGGATGTTTGTTTTATGAGTAAAATTTATTGATTGAAAAAAGTTGTATAATAATGCTTGTTGGGTTTTGATTTGGAAAGTTAATCAAGAACAGTAAAAAGATGAAAAAGGGAACATTAAAAAAATAAATAAAAATTACCAAAAAAAGAAAAGAAAACAAAGGTACCTTTACAGCTTTAGCAATCTCTTACAGGTAGAACTTCTTGTAGATTGTCTTTCAGATATAAGTTTTTGCATGAGGAAATCAGACAAAGGAAAGAGATGGTCCAAGAAAGAAGATGGATAGATAGTTTATTGTTTGGTGATTAAGAGAACTGACATCCGCATTGCGAGGATTATACTGATAATTAAAAGAAAGTCTGTTCACCGGCCATCATTCATGCATTGCCACAGAGCCTACACCCACTTTAGTAGTCTCCCCCTACATTCTTCCCTTTCCTTTTGTATCTCGATTATTACAAATTACTACTATCCATAATGTTGAGTTGAATTGAGTAATTTTTTTTTTAGTTAAAAATTATCATTAACTTAAAATTTAAAATATATAATTAATAATTTCAATAATTAATAAAAAATTAAAAATTAAAATATAAATATAAATTTTAAAAAATTAATATAATATTTAAGAATTTTAAATATAATATATACCATTACGACTTAGACATGCCCCTTTATTCTTGTAAGATTTTGGTTGTGATCACAATTTCCACATAAATATGTTTAAATTGTATTATTATATTTTCTTGTTCTTAATTAATACTATAATAATAATAATAATAATAATAATATTATT